>PVIR01028478.1:0-21938 GCA_004026965.1 Petromus typicus | reverse complement strand
CTAGTTGGTTGGCTGGTTGGTTGATTGAATGATTCATTACTAAAAACATTTGGTTATAATTTAATGTTTACTGTACAAGCATGCAATTTGTGTCCCAAAAAAAGATGAGCAATAATGCATTCTATTTGCTATAAAACATGTAATGCAAATTCTGAGTAGGACTATGAAATAGATTCAATTTATCGACCTAAATTCAACATATACAATTGAAAACTAAAGTTAATTTTTAAGATCAGAGTGTATTTCTTTCTCTCTCCCAAGTAAGTCATGAATTGCTTCTGCTTAGAAAACAGTATGTATGATTCAGGGTTTGTGATAACAACCTCAGAAATATGGTTGTTTCTGAAATTTGTGAAGAAAATAATGAGGTAATGTAGGTCTCTGGGACAGAGCTTCAACTGAATTGAAATTAATGCAAGCCATGAAACAACCTTACCTAAGAAAAAAAATTTCTTTTATTTTTTAAAAGCCTCTTAAAGAAAGCTTGATTTTTAAAGGATAATCCTAACGATCAAGATGTTTGGAACCAACAATATTAGGCTCTTCTTTAAGGATGACATTAAAAGGTTCTGACTATGAAGATTTTAATAGCATTATTGGTTTGAAAACAGCCATAAAAAAGTGAAATAATTGTTGTGTTTGTAAGTCACAAAATTACTGTGATTCTCTTATCCTCTATATAAGTTCTCAGTGGTTACATTTAGGAGAAAAGATTTCTTGAAAAGACTGTGCAAAATTTACCTCAGTGTTTTGTTAACTATAAATGAGGGTAAGTGAAGCGAAAGTGTGTTTACCTCTCCTTTGAATTACCAATTGTATATGAATGTTTAAAATTATTAAAAGGTTTTAATTAGAAACAAATGATGCTATTCCAGTACCTTCTGAGCTTGATCTGCTGATACACACTCATTTATGTGTTTGGTAAATTTAATCAGACCAATCAGTTTGGCTTTTTTGTGTAGTTAATCATTTAAACTAATTGAACTGTTTTTCTCTTTTCATATATTACATATTAACCATTACAACAATTACAAATAGCTTAATTAATATATAGGCAATTAAATAGAACAAGCTCACAAAAGCAGTGATATGTTATATCCTTACTTCTAAGGAACCATGTCCTCTAATTACATAATGAAAACTCCCAACATACTACTAGTTTGGGGCTTTTCTCTTCTATAGGAATTGAAAACTTGTGTATATCTGTTACCCTTCAATTAGTGGAATCTATATTAATTAGTTTACTGTACTGTTCATGGTGCTGTGCAGACACAAAATATGAAAAGATTCAAAATACGTCAGTATTTTAAATGATTTCCTTTATAGTTTACAGATTCTGAATGTAATTTTTCAGTAGACGCACAAACACAAAATGCTTCAATTTGAAAGCATTCATTAAATAAAATTGTCTTAACATACAAGCACACACACACAAAGATAATCCAGTGTTTCAAAGAATAATTCCTTCAAGACCAAAGCTTTGGGTGAATGGCAAGGTGCCAACTCTGCCAGGTATACATGGCACGGCTTTACACTCTTCTCTTTCCATTTCATATAACTAATCTCATTTCATTGCTTGCAACTGTCAATGCGTGGGAGAGAGAAAAGAGAGAAAACTCACCCTTGGCAAGTCCTAAAATAGAAATTGTGTTTATCTTAATATGTCCCTTTCGCTTTCCATGTAGTTGTACTAAATGAAACCTTTATCTAAGTTATTATTAGTTCACTGAGGCAGAATACTTATTATAGTAGTTGGAAATGTCAGGAAATTTACATTTGAAGATGCCTCAGTTCTTGCTCATCCTGTACTACTGGGACATTCGCTCGTTTCATAACATTATCCAGGAAGCTGTTTTCCTTTCTGTGGCTCCATTAACAGAGAACATTTATATACTGAGACAGCTGCATTGGCCGCATTGACTTCCCAGCGTCTCTACTTTGCAGCCTATGCTGCAGCCCCAAGATGGTGCAATGCAAGAGCATTGATGCTGCCTTGCTGGGTGTGTCCAGGTATAACTGAGTTGTTCTTAAAATCAAAACTTTGTAAGTTAAAGGTGGCCATGTTGCACCAAACTGGCAGCACACCTAGAGCATTGTCAGACTACACACTTGCGCCTTGTGGCCCCTTGTGCTTGTATCACTGAACACATTGGAGACCACTATACATGTCAGCCAGCTAGAGGGCTGGCACCACCTACTGCTCTTCTGGCCCTTTCTGGCAATCCGGAGCATGCTGCCACATTTAGTCCCAACTCTGCACATTAGTCGTGTAGTACTTTATTGCCACAATCTTTCTCACAGACTTTATTCTGCTTTTAAACGATCCACCTGAGGCAACAAAGTTTGCTTTTTACAGCAGTTCTTAGGTTGACATTACAATTCAACCTGTATTTTTAACGGACTATAATAAAAGCCTCCTCTCAGCATGGGGAACCGTAAGATGCCAGGCGACTGCAGTCTCATCCACATTACCTCTTGCTTAAGAACAGGGAAGATACTGCTGAAGTTGTACAATGAGAACCGCTTGTTCCAACGTTTAGAATAACACTAAGCAGTTTGTTGGAAGGAAGCAGTTTCTAACAGGAATGAGAGTTTTAACTTCGCAGAGTGGAAGTTATCCGGTTCTAAGGCTCGGATTTCAGCCTCACAGAACAAGACCGCCAAGACCACTGGAGCCACTTTAATGAGGGAGGCGGGATGCTCTATGCTCCGGGTCCAAGGCAGTGTGAATGCCAAAGCCAGCTCGAAATGAACTGATGAGGTTTCCTAGCAGAGCCGCGGAGATGAGCATTCATGCACGGAATTGCCTCTATCCATCTGGGAACGGCAGTGAGCAACGCTATCATCATTTGTGGAGAACATTTTCTTAAGTTTGAACCTCTCCCAAACAAAACAAATGCACAATATCGGAGAGCTACTGGACACAAGGCTGCTTCTAAGCATGAGACTGTACTCAGGAGATAATAGCCCCATTTATGTTCATTCAGTCATGAAGAAACAGTGTCTTCCCAAGAGCCTTTGAGAAGCCACCTTGATTCACCCCAACCTGGCTTTCTTTACTCAGCTGTCCCGATCTCTTTTCCATCGCTGGGGTCTCTTTGCACAAAGGAATCTAAAGTGAAAGGAATCTGAGGGAGCTCAGTCAGGAACTCAGAGTAATGAAAAGTCTCACTTCAGACAGACTTTAATTACACACAGAAAATATCATATACAGGCCCAATTTGCCTATCTTCAGAGTTCTGCTGTATTTACAAATAAAAGTTATAGTTAATTATGCCACACACTGAAGCAGATGGTGCTATTATTTCTCCAGTGTGCTCAGATCAGTCCAGAACAGATCAAAACACTTTGCAGACAGGAGGTATGCTAACAAATGTCACTAATCATTTAGTGTGATACATTTTGTTTTAAAGCTCAAGCTGGGTGCTAGGCAATGTGCTCATTCATAGTTGGAAACCTGAGACAGAGAGAGCTAAAATCATTAGAGGTAGAGGAATTAGAACCAAATCTGAGATTTGAGCCATGTCAAGTCCCATTTCACATCGACTTCTAATAATCACTGCCATCTAACACGATGAACAGAACTAATGCAGCTTTTACTGCTCACTGAAAAGCCAAATTTCATTTGCTGAAAGAATCAGATGATCAGCAGCTCTGGGCTTCTCCTACCATCCATATACAAGGCTGATCTCAGAATAGCTAAAAACCCATGCCTTGGAGATGGAAGCACCTATCTTAAGACTTCTGTTGAAGAGATGTGAAGTTAGAAACTCGTCAAAGAACTTTTCATGGCGTCTCCTAAGAAGCCCACCATTGAAGTCTCAGTTTGGTTGGTTGCTTCCTATTTAAGGCTGTGTTTATTATCTAAAAGTGGTACCTTGCCTCATGGATATTATTCAACAAAATGGGAAAACCTCCTCTAAACCAAAAGTCATAGTACCACCTGATTCCAAACACCAAACTTTCACCTCTGAGTTTGCAGTATTTTTGGCCTCTGAAAATTGTGAAATACTCCTTTTTTAACAGTTTCTCCTCATCCTTTTATTGGATCTGATCTTATTCTCATCAAAACTCTCCAGTCTTTTAGCCTTTCCCAGTTGCCAAGGTCCTTGTGCCTGCCTGGGACTTGTGCTGTCCATGAATCGTAAGACCTTACCCTCTGGGGCCATGTGACCTTCTGTCCCATCTGCTGTTTATTCTCACCTGGGAAAACTTCACTTTTTTCTGCTCTCGTTCATAACATGCCAAATGTTGCACATTAGAAAAAGCTACATAACCAGAGTGTATCCACAAAGTAACAAACTGCACTGTTATCTTTATCCCATTGTCCCAGCCATACCTGCCTCCCTCAGTGCCCCGCCCACTTCCCAAACCTTCCCTCTCCCCATGGGACTGCAGACAACACATCCTCTCCACAGAAGCAGCTATGGCAGCATCAGGAAGACCAAAGACTCTGAGCTTGCAAAGAACAGGGAGTCAGTCACTCACTGCATGACCCGAGAAAACAGCTCCATCTCATAAATTACTCTCTCTTATGGCTTTTTCATCTGCAAAGCAATAGCATCAGTGTCCACCTCAAAGGACTTTCAGCAAAGGTCTCTGCTACAATAGTGGTCAATAAATGCTAACCCTAAAATGGCTATGATGAGTGTCCCCACTGGTACTATCTCTTTCTCTCTCTTCCTGAGCAGATTGAAGTCGTTTGATTTGATTTGACTTGTCTCTTCTTCCTACTTTAAAGTTTCTCTGACTATCCAAACTTTTCTCATTCTCTTTTGTTTTAGAGAGAACTGAGTGATTTTCTGTCTTTGCTAATGTTATTCCTATCTACCGTGATTTTAAATCCACTCACCACCACTTCCCAAAAGACCTTCCCTGGCTAGTCTCCTTTTCTATTGACTTAGTTTTCCAGACTAAAAGCTTTCATGCTACAGTTCTCAGACTTGGTAACACCTGGGCTGTGGCTGTAGCACTGAAGATTCTAATTCCACTGGCCAGGGGTGGGAGCCATGATACAGCAACTCTTAGAGCTACCCTTGCAATTCTCCTGTGCAGCAGATCTATTGACTTGCTAGAAAGAGATGAGATCTGGATCATAGTATTGAGGACCACCAAGGGCTCTGTTTTTTATTTACTTTCTCTCTCTTTTACTAAATCTTTAGCTTCATTATCAACTGTATCCCACCTTTTCCTCCTTGAATAAAAGAAATATGAAGGGAAGGGCATAAAAGAACTTCCAAATCCTCCTCCGTTGCCATCAGAATAAACCCTCAAAGTCACAGAAATCAGTATTAAAGAACTCTCCACACTACCATGTTCCTGGCAACATCATGCACAATAACCAAGTGGAAATAGCGTCAATGTCCATCAGCTGATGAGAGGATGAAGACCGAGGGTGCGTACATGTTATGGAGTAGTACTCAGCAGTCATATACTGCTCATGAGTAGCCATGCTACTCCTTCCAATAGTATGGCTGCTGCTCAGCAACAAAGGAGAAGGAAAGCTAGTCATTTATAACCAGATGAATGAATCTGCAAAGCATTGTGTTAGGTGAAATAAGCCAAATATAGGAAATCAACTACCATGTCATCTGTATGGAATCTCAAAACATGCATTTCATAAAAACAGAGAAGAAGGTCAAATATAGTAGCACAGGCCTATAATCCAGCTATTCAGCTAGTTGAGGTAGGAGGAGGGACCACAACTGTGCACCTCCAGAGTGGGCCAGTGCCTTCAAAGGTCTAGCCAAAGAGTGGAAGGTTAAGGGGGTCTGAGACGCTGCATATTCTTCTTCTCAAATGCAAATCTTGCCACGTGCAGCCTCAGGGGTGAACTCAGAACATTATGCCAAGGAGCATAAGTCAGACACATAAAGGCAAATACTGCATGATGTCACTTATGTGTGGAGACTAAAACATCGAACACTGAACATAGAAATGGAATAGAGTAGTTAGGAGCAGGGCAGAAAGGAACGAGTTTGGTGAAAAGTTCAGAGTTGCAGTTTATGTAGAATAAATAATCCTGGAGATTTCATAAACTGCATAAGAACTATAGCCAGCAAGGTTGTGTGGTCTTGCAGAGATTTGCTCAGAGAACACTTTTCAGGTTCTCTTAGCACAAAGCAAAATGGTCAGCTGTGTAGAGATGGATATCTCTGTTTGCTTGGATGTAGGAATCACGACACTGTGAACATGTATAATGATGAAAGATTAATCATAAAATCCACTGAGTAGGGGTAAATGTAAATAGTATTAATATAAACCAGCTAAGAGTGAATAAATAGTAGAACAAGTTCTTTGAAGGAGGTGTCTGAGACATACCAAGTGCAGTGCTTCTGCCCATGGTCTCAGCTGCCACGCGCCACACTGGTATAGACACCCCATCTGTGTCCCCTGAGGATCTTGGGTAGGGTTCTCACTGGGGTCCTCATGCAAGAGAACAGTTTCTGCGTCACAAGTGTGGATGCCTCCAGTTTAACCAGGTACCACTATACTCTTTTCCTAAGTTTGTACTGTTTATTCTTCCAGAAGTTGGTGAAAATTCTTTTTGTTCCAAATCCTCATCCACATTTGGTATTGTCTGACTTTTATTTATTTAATGAATAAGAAATATTACTTTCTCATCAGCAACACAATGGGGTAACATGGTAAAAATGTCACTTTCCCAGGGCTTGAATATCCATTGACCTAATTGCTAATGAGATTAAACACACTTTCATATATTGTGAGTCCATTGTATTTTCTCACCTAGAAAATACTGGGGCAAGTGTTTCACCTATGTTTATTAGAATCTTTAAGATGTTTGTCTTTTCTTATTGATATGAAGTAGTTGTTTTTAACAATTACTATGCAGATACATATCTTTCAAATGTCATTTCTAGTTTGTAGCTCATCTTCATTCTTTCAGTAAGATTCTATCATAAATAGTTTCAAGAATTGATCAGCCTTTGAACTTCAAGTTTCGTGCTTTATTGTTGTTTTATTTAAGAAATCCTTCTCTAATTCAAATACATGAAAGTATTTTGCCAATGTTGTCTTATAAAAGTTGTATATACCTGCTTTACACACTGCATATGTGGCTACCTGATACAAAATAAAATATAACTTTTAATGCACATGTAATCATTTGCTTTAGTATCAAGTCACTGGATACCTTTATTCTGAGTTCTATAATGTCCCCCTGTCATAAATGTGAGTTTCTCCAGGTTATCCATGACATCTATAATCGCTGAGCTAAACTCACTATGTTTTAAGTATTGCAAACTTAGAATAGGCTTGATACCTTGTAAAGCACCTGTATTCTGCTTATTTCTCTTCTTATAAGAGTGTTTAAGCTGTACTTGACCTGAACTCTACCATAATTCATTCAAAAATTAGCTTGCAAATTTCCACAAAACACTCTGCTGGGATTCATTTTTTAACTGACAAAATTATAGAAATTGACTGAGTATAACATGATGTTTTGAAATATATACATTAAAGAATGCCTGCTTCTGGCTTGCTGCAGTGTGACTGGACTTGTTTTGAATCTATAAGTCACTCTGAGAAGAATCAGTGCTTTTTCATATTGTCTTCTTACTCCAGAAAATGGAAGCTCTCTCTAATTAAAACCTCTCAGAAAAGTCACGTAAATATTTTAGCGAAGAGATTCTACACTTAGACTTATCCTTCCCTAAATAATTTGTATTTGTTATGCCCATAGGAATTGTATTCTTTCAGCCTTTTTAGGTAGAAATTCAATTGGTATTTTCCTATTGGTCTTATAATCAATAATTTTGCCAAACAATCTCGGTTATCAAAACGCACTAGGCAATTTTAGAGTCTTCCACTTTGAAAAATCCCATCATTTTTGAAGAAGAACATATGGGTTTTTCTTCCCCATCTTTGTGACTTTTATTTCCTTGTACTTTCTTTTTGTTGCCCTTGGCCATCTAAAATAGAGAGTAGCTTTCCTATATTTACAGATTTCAAAAGCACACTTTTAATATTTCACCATTAAGTATGGTCCTTACCAAGCAAAAAAGTTCATTCCTAGTTCTAATGAGCTAAAAGCTTTTAATTATGAGTAAATATAGAAATTTGCTGTGTTTCTTCTATATCAGCAAGTGGCTATTATCCCTTAATTCATTAATGTGATAAAGTACTTTAATTGAGTTTTAAATATTAAAGCAGTACTACGTTCTTGATATAAATTCAACTTGGTCACTGTGCATACATGGCTGGACTCCATGTACTGATATTGTACATACAATTGCTACAACCATGTTCATAAAATGAGTCTGTAACATCAATTCTTTTCTCACCCTTTTCTAAGAGTATACATGAACATGGAGTTAGTAGACTGTGCAGAGGGCTCCTGGTAGAGCACTTGCCTAGCAGGCGAGAGTCCTGCATTTGATCCCTGCATCCAAAAAGCGGGTGACCCTTGCCTTGAGTATTTGTCATAGTCTCATGTTAAACCCAGAAAAGCATTTGTGGGAAGATTTGCTTCTTCAGATTTTTAAGGGTCATGACATATTTAGTTATCTCTTCCTCAATCAGTTTGCATAATTGTATATTTCTAACAATTTACTCATTTCATGTGAAATTTCAAATGTTGGCAAAATATTACTCAGAATATTTTCTTATATTTTTTTGTGTTCACAAAAATTTTGTAGAAAGTATGTTTCCCTCCTTTAATTCTGCTATTGGTTCAGGCCATTTTCTCCTTTATCAGTTTCTCTTATTTGTTTGTTCTTATTATTAGTATTTTTTTAAATTGAAATCTTTTTTGATACATTACATATACACACCATGATTGCACTCAACAATGAGAACTTGTACCAGTATATGACGCAACTCAGTTCTCATTTTTCCCATAGCCCTACCCACCCTACCACCCCACCCCCTATATGCATAAACTTTGTTTCCTTTCTTTTTTGTTATAATCACATTATTTTCCCCCTTTACTCCTCTTCACTTTGAGTATTTTCTATTTCACAATATATGAAATACATTCTAGATCTCATATACATCATTATTTTCTCATACCAGAGAAAAGATGCAATATTTACACATCTGTGAGCTATTTATTTCACTTATGAAGATGTCCTGAAGGTACGTCCATTTAAGTGTTATTAGCATTTTTAAAGGAAAAGTATTTGGTTTTTCTTCTCATTTAAATTTATAATCATTTCTATTACATATTTTAACCTTCTCCTGTTATCTTTATTATTTTTTCCTTGTTTGGGGAAAAGTTTATCTTATTACACTAACTTTTTGAGACAGCTACTCAGCCCATTATTTTTCTGTTATTTTTAAATTAATATGATTTTATATTTAGACACTGCATTAACTTCAACCATATTTTTTATTGACTAGTATTTTAACCATGTGATAAAAATGTTTTCTAACAGCTGTAAGGATTTTTCTTTTACTCATGGATTATTTTAAAATTTTTTTTTCCATTTTTGAGTATATGAAAATTTTTACTTGCTTTTAAAGCTAATTTCTAGCTTCTTTGTTAATCTGAAAACGTAATGTGTTGGGATCATTGCTTTTAAAATTTATTGACATTTGCATTCTAATCAATAATTTTTGTCTTCCCTTTCCTATTACAGAGAGTATATTTTATACCTATGCCCATTAGATCAATTTTTTTAGTACATGTGCTGCCAAAGTGAGTACATTGAGCATATTTTAAAATATTTTCTGTCCTTGTGGATTTTTATGTATTCATTCTGTCAATTAAGAAAAAATAGCTTACAGTGCACCTAATATTATTGTAGATTTTGTTTTCTATTCATTTTTATTTCATAACGTACATGATTATTAAGTGCACACAGTTTCTCTGTGTGCACACTAGTTTCTCACACCTCTCCCTGACTGTCACGTTGTCGTGATGGCGCGTCTGTCAGCATCTTGGTGGAGAGCTCTGCCGGATGGTGGGGACTGTGGGCCTCAGTGTATGTCTCTTCTCAGTGCAGTGCTCATTGCGTCACTCTGGTGGCTTAAAATTGGCCATGGCAAAAGGTTAACACGGGGAAACTAGCCAAGTATACAATCCCACCCACTCCTCAGCACCCATTGTGAAACATTTGTAACAACCCTCCACCCACCGCACCCTTGTGTCTTGGTAAAACTGCTTTCCAAGTTTCTCACTGCGACCTGTGCGTTCACTTCAACTCCACTTTCTGAAACAGTGGAAATGGTGCCAAAAAGGCCTATGTAATGGGTTAAGAATTGGGAAGTAAAAGCAGCCAAAAAAATACATTCATATGCATATGTATATTAGTGGTGTTTATGCTGATGTAAGGAAGAGCTGGGCCTGGCTCAGTGGGGCTGGCCCTGCCACTGCAAGGACAGCAGAGATAGATGACAGGGTGGTAAACAGGCAGCTGGCAAGGGAGCGCCAGTACCTTCCGCCAGCCTTGGTCCGACTGCACCCGCACCACCCATTTTCTCTCCTCAGTCTGGCGTCCTGTTAGCTCCACATTGGTGCTAACCTAGTGCCAGTCACCACTTTTGCAAAGCAGGACATTTTACAGTTCATAAATTGGACAGCTCAGCTCATAAAAATAGCCTGTTCCTCAAGCTTTCAAGAGACTGGCTTGTGTGTGGTAGAGAACTGATTCTACTGCACTTATATAGTTATATAAAAATTACTTAGGATCCTTAACATTTTACATTTTTTTTAAATTTAATCTTTATTGGTACATTATGAATACACATCATCATCGCATTCAACATTGAGTTTATACCAGCATATGACACGACTTGATTCTCATTTTTTCCCAGTTCCCCTCCACCTTGCAACCCCCCTCCCCCTATATACTTTGTTTCCTTTTTTCTTTATTATTACCAATGTAACACTCTATGAAGAAGTGTTGATACAGTGTCTCCCCACCAGCCCTGTACAACGCTGTCCACCTGGGACACCCTCAACTGGAGGTCAGGAGATAGCAGAACCTCCCTCTTGTGCAGTCCTGGGAGCCTGGCAGTCAGAAGTGACCTCAGCCTGGGATGGCCTCCTGTCACTACTCCCTAACATTTTCCAGACCCTACTTACTGCCAACTTCACCTTCTCAAAGGGTCACTCTTTCCAGATACAAAGAGACAACATCCTTTCGCTTTCTACTTCTTTCAACTTCCGTTGTGTTCCTTCCCCCTCATCAAGTGGCTTATCTCCTCTATAACTGTGGCCTTGTCCCTCAGCAAATTAGTCAGCATCTCACCTATGAAAGTGGTTCTTTCTTGGGTGAGTGGCTTGAAAGAGAGACGCTGTGCATGCATGCGTGTACAGACTAGAAAACTAAGACTAGCAACCTTTATTTCTTGTAATAATTACTGAAGATCCTAACCTTTGTCCTTCTGACATACAAGTTAATTACTAAGCATGGTTTGGCTATGAAGACAAAGATAATAAGGCCACTTAATTCTTTGAAATAAAAGACTGTTGATTTTCATCTTATGGGAGGAGCAGGGGGCCACCATTGAATAAATACTAATTTTGATGGTCAAGAAGGCTGCAGGGTGGTATAAGTTCCAGGAGCTTCAGGGAGAAAAGATGTAATATCTACTCTTTGCATCACTAACAATCTTCCTGTATCCTGACTATTGTGAATGTATATTGACATCATAATTCATTAAAGGAATTAACTGAAAATATCTTTAATTTCTATTTTCTCCTTTGTGTCACCTATTCCAATATATTTTTACTTTCAGGACACAGATTAGGGTTGGCATTGAGTAAGTCTATTGGGAAGTGGGTGTGGGAGGAGAGGTAGAAAAGCCAGTTGTATCCCCCACTTAAACATTCAGAAAACAGAGTGTTTTAGCCATGAAATTTTCTAACATAGCATTGAACAAGGTGTTCAGAAAATCTGCATAATTTGCTGATGCATATTCAGGTATGTTAAGCAGAGTGTATATTTCATTGCCTTTGCTCTTGGGAGGAAAATTTTTCAGGTATGTAATTGGGAATACATTAATGTAGGGAATATCCAGGTAGAATGGACCACAAACAGTTGGAGGATTTGCATGGAGGCCATGGCCTCCTCACTTTTTTAACAATGTTAGAAAAGTTTGTGCAAGATTAAATTATTATTTTGAAAAAGCTTCAATCATTGATTTGGATCTGAAATATTATCTACTTGGTCCCTTTGGAGCTCTGGTCTTCAAACAAATTTTATTCTATAGAAATTCCAGGAAGTTTTGCCTCTGCTTCCATCAGTCCATTCATTAAGACCCTGAGTCATTTCCTGAGGGAGACATAATGGGTCTGCTAAGTGCTTCCATGGGGCAGCTAGCTCTCCAGGCCGTGTTGTCTACTACTGTCACTCTGTGTGTATGAGAAGCATACATTGTGAGCCTGTGGTAACAGATGGCTAAAAACTGTTTCTGTAGAAGAAAGAGTTTGGTGAGGAGTTCAAACATAAAATGAATGCAAACACTGATTGGAAACATTTTTATCCTATGAAAAATTCAACTGTGGCTGAGCACAAGGGTCACATTTCATTTGCTGCTGAAAGATTCTGATTGGAATATTTCTTTAATTTCTTCTTCTATACATTTAAAATTTTCCAAATTTGTCATCACTACACTGATTTTCAGAATCTGTGTCAGCTCCTGGCAAGAGTAGCTAAAGAAGGAAGAAGAGTAGCCGAAGCCTTCAGTACGGGCTTTTTCTTAGTTCTTGGAAGTTTCTCTCCGTTAGATACGCTATCCTCCTTCCTGCTCACCTAAATATTTTCCGTCTGTCAGGACTCTCACGAGAACTTGCTTCTTCTATGAATTCTCCACCCTCACCACCACCCCCATCAGCAATTGTCTAAATCCAGACTCATAAACGTGATCCCTGGCGTTTTACAACCCTCAGTTTCTGGAAGTTTAATCTTCTTTGCTCATAGTTTGCTTCTCATGGTTTCTGTTATGCGTAGTTCCCTGCAGTTCAAAAGTATAAAATGGAAAATTCTAGAAATAACCAGAAGTTTTAAATGTGTGCCATGTGAGTGGCATAGAGAAACCTCACCCCATCCTGCTCCACTTGCCTTGGGCCTCAGTTTGGCAAGACCCAGCCACCTACCTGGCCTTACTGCCCACCCACCCCCACCACATGGGGGCCACCCTGAGTATCAGATCCACTAGAGCAGTTTGCAGTGTTTATGTTAAACAATTTAGATTTTATTTCATAATGGTCCTAAGTGCCAGAGTAGTGACATGACAAAGAGAAGACACAAAGTAGTTCCACTGGCAAACAGAAAAGAAAAGAAAAACAGACTATATTCTAGAGTTGCTATGATCTATAGTGAGAATCAGTCTTCTAGCCATGAAATTGTGAAGAAGAAAAAAAGGCAAGCTAGTTTTTGTGTCGAACTGCAGAAGTTTCAGACACAGTGTATTGGTGCTTATTTAAGATGGAAAAAGGTAACAAATTTGTTTCTGTCTGCATGGGTGTGGGGGTTTGCTACATACAGAATGAAGTAAAGGGAGAATGAAAGAGCCTGAGAGAGTGAAAGAAGGAAGCTGGTAGTTATGAGTGTTATCAGGGAAGTCTTCGCTCCCATACCACACTTTTGTGTTCTAAAAAGATTAAAAGCAGATCTTTCAGAGAGTCTTCCTGAAAGTGAGAAGAGAAAATTGATTCAATAGCTGGAGAAGACATGGTAGCAAAGTTGTTGTTTGTTTCTATCAGAAAGAAAAGTAATGATGTGTCTGTGCTGTACGGGTATCACCAGTAGAAAGAACTGAAGCAATGCCATAGGAAAGTGAAAAGAGAGTTTCTGAAAGACAGTCCTGAAGAGGTGAGAAACGGTGGAATCCAGATCATCAGGGACAGTCCCCCAGTGCTGAACAGTGGCTCCTCTTGATCTCAGTAAATGTAGCATCATTGCCTGAGAGGAAACCTTAGCAGCAAGGTGCAGGAAATCTGAGGAAAGTTTCATGTAGCTCTCCAGATGAGTGTGAATGCTATGAAGAGTGGAACTTCACAAGCATGGCAAAGGGAAAGCAAATCCTGGTGCTTGACTTCCTCTAGTTGTACACAGCTGCAAGGACAGAGGGAGCGAAGAAGGAGGCAGAGGGCGGGATTTGGTGCATATGGTTTGGCCAATCATTGAGAGCCACGTGACTTGAGGACTTGTCATGTTAAGAGCCAAACTGATTCCCACACTGATTCCTACATTTTGAATATATTCCATTAATTACCTTTTCATAGGATTATGGAGTATATGGGAGTGTAGGTTTTGGTGAAATATATTTTATATTATATAAGACATTCCCCTTTTGTTCTTTCAGTAGTCACACAAGAGAATTTTTTGTCTATTATTTGGGACATTATCTCTAATAATATAGCATGCCCCCGGCTTCAGAGAGACACAAGAGTGGGCAGAATTGAAAAAAGGGTTTTGTAGTACTGTAAATGGATAAGACATATAAAGCTATTTTTCATGATCTAATGGTTTTAAAGCCTAGTCTGTCATACATATATTGTAAAAACCCCATTAATATTTCTCTAGATATTTTTAAGTCTTTTCATTAATACACAATCCATATCTATCATGTACAAAACATTGTACATGCTTAGCAAGAACCAAGGTGAACTGGGGAGAGGAACTTGGAGCTACAACATAGACCCCAAGATATGGGAAGTCTGAAGGGAGGCTAAAATTCCCATCATTCTCGTAATGGTGGTTCATCTGATTCACTGGCCCCACTGTAAAGGCCCTGACCCTGCACATACTGGGGACTCTGCAAGTGCTGTAGAGACAGAAACACAAGCAGTGTGTGAAGAAGCAATGAGAGAATCCTGAATGTGGGAGCTGAAAACTTGGAAGAGGAAGCAGCACTTGACCCAGGTTGTGATTGAAAAGGAAGAAGTGGGCGGGGGAGTTAGCTCAGTGGTTCCAGCACCTGTCTTGCAAGCGCAAGGACCCGGGTTCGATTCCCCAGTAACCACATAACAATACTGGGTGTGGAGACTCACACCCAGCAGCAACCATTACCACATACCACAGTGCCGGGCGTGGTGGCTCACGCCTGTAATCCCAGCACTCGGGAGGCAGAGGCAGGAGGATTGCTGTGATGTGAGTTTGAGGCTGAGCTGAGGGCCAGCCTGAACCACAAAGCGAGACTCTGTCTCAAAAAACCTAAAAAAAAAAAAAAAAAAGAAAAAAAAGAAAAGGAAGAAGCACAGGACAGAACAGACAAACATGTAGTGGCTGAGTGGACAGGAAGAAGACTTCAGGGCACAGCATGGTCATGTGTGGGGACAGAGGAGCCATAGGGAAGGTCACATCCTAAGGGAAGGAAACAACAAGTGGGATACCTGGGTGTCCGGATGCTGGGGTTCTAACTCTATGTGCAGCATGAGTTTCCATCCTGTATGTGAGTTAGAGATGCTGTAAGGGAGTTACTGTCCCCATCTCATGGATGAAGAAGTGCAGGATGTGGTAGGCTCTCAAGCAGACCCAGCTTACACAGTGAATGTAACTCGGTGCCCTGTGAGACATTGGTACTGTTAAATTATCTTAAATAGTTGAGGGATATGTGATTTTTGTTACTATTACCTTTTTCTCTGAGAAATAATGAATCAAGTTAAACTCAGGAAGTAAGCACTATGCATAGGGTCACTATTCCTCCTCTGCATCTAGCAGTTTTGAATATTCTAATCTATTATTTGTGTTTTTGTCTTTTCTTTAGTCAGTGCTATGATCATTCCCCCCAAAATCATTGATTTGAGGCTTGTTTTCCTGGCATTTACCTTACAATTTAAAATCATACAATTGCATACTATCTCCAAAGGCATGCTATACTTAATTTCTCTGGTGTCCTTTCATTCTAGGAATGGTGGTTTGGAAGTTTGTTTGCTTTTTCTTGATATCATTCTGTCCTTCCCCTCTTCTAACTTGGCACATCCTTGGGAGATAGTTACGGGTGGCAGCCAAGTCACTATCATGCAGGTTAGACTCATGTTTTGTCATCCTCTTGGAAAAATATTTACTGCCTTAAAATATTTTCCAGTCTTCTAATAAATAGGCTCTGTTTTTATACCAGATCTTCTCACTCTCAGTTCATTCTCATTAAATTTTTACCTACCCTTTCCAAACACTTATATAACCTAAAAATAGCAAACTCATGAAAATGGACCGAAAGCATATAAATTTCAATTCAACAGCAATGCTACCATATATGTAGCATTAAAGATTAGCATCTAGTCTGACCTAATTGCTTTAACTAAGAGTGTCTCCTTTAGTGCCTGTAAATATCAATTATTTTTTCCTCACCGAAATCTGTAACATTGTATGTTCCAATTCTCTTTGTCTCTGTTTTGCTTGCTTCTTCTGAAATCTCTGAACGATGTAACTGACTCTGTCAGTGTGGCCTGTCCTCTATTTAGCCCTGGACTGAGATAACCCCGGGTCCCCACCGCAGAGACTCGCCTTCCTCTACTCTACCAGCGACTTGGGCCAAGGCACAGAGGAGAGATTCCAGTCCCTCACCCACGCTGCCCCTGCACTGGGTTCTAAGTGTCAGAGAAACACATCCACTGGGGTGTCTAGGCCCTGTGTGATATGAGACACCAGGGAAAGATGTGTCGGTGACAGAAGAGAAACACCTAGATTAGAGAAAACGTGAGGACCTGGTTATAGAAGTGCCTCTAGCTTGGTCTTCACGGTGCTGATTCAGGAGGAATAGCACGAGGAAGTTTGAGAAGGAAATTTTCAGCTCAAAAGACAGAAATGTCTAGGCAGAGATATTTTTTTAAAAAATAAAACAGTGGGATCCCTGGAGTGAAAAGCACCCCCTTGGAGAATATTTGTCTTTCATCACCTCTGACAGCGAGATATTCAGGATTGGATGGTCTTATAACTCATTTTCCAAACAGAGATGGAATTAAGAGTGAAGAGGCGGTAACGGCGTACCTTGAGACCTGAGACAAATTGATTCACGTGTGAGCAGAATTCACGCTGGGAGGATATGCTGCCAGGGGAGGGATAAGGAGAGACTGACCAGCACAGGGCAGGAGATCTTTGAACGCTGGGAAACAGGGCCAATCTGCTTGTGCACTCGCCCCGATAGGATGAAATCTAAAGAAGGCCTCAAACAGGATCTTCAGGAACGAACCTGGATATGAGCTAATGTGAAGTCAAGAGGACCCACCTGGGGGAAGTTCTCAGACCCAGACGGGCCGAGGGCAGGGGTGGGGGAGAAACACCCTCCAAGCTGAGAGTTCCGCAGTGTGTGAGGTGAAACAGCAAAGATAGGACCAAACCCAGGGGTCTAGAAACGGAGGGTGACGTGGGCAGAGTGGCATCCGTGTGGCAGCAGAACTGCCCCACATCACAGCACCTCGAGCAGGACAGAGAAGGCGGGGAAGTTGGGGAGGGTTCCCCTGCACGTGGTCCATGAACACCAGGTAGGCCTCAAAATATCTGATGCTCACCTCTTCCATCCTAAATGGCAATTTAAAGTATAACCTCAAAAAGTTCATCTTTACTCTCACAATATGATTGTACTCGCAAAGTGTTCGAAGAGTTATTAAGATGTCAGCAAAATTCCCATCTGCTCCCCACAGAGGAGAATGTCCCCAGCGCAGTAGCCGCACACAGGCCCCAGGGAAAGGGGTCTTTCCGCTTCACCCGATTCTGCCCCCAGCACCAGAAGGAGCCAGGCAGGGCGGCCTCAGCCTGCCCTGTGGCAGCCTTTCTTGCCGTGTGAACCGCTGGCTTATTTGACTCCAGCATCCTGACAGATCCACCAGAGTGGCTGCCCATGTGTGTCCATGTTGGAATTGCCTGACGGTCCCACCAAGTGCTGACATCTGTGCTCTCCCCTGAGATGGTGGTGCCCTGGGACAGTGTGAGGCTGGGTGACCACTTGGTCCCTGGCCACCCTCCCCACTGCGGCGTCTCTGGAGAATTCAGCAGTGCCCGTCCCACTGGCACACTGGGGACCGCTCCACGGGACAAAACGCTGCTCCCACCAGGGCTCTGCCCACCCCTTTCCTGAAGCCGGGAAGGAACCTGAGTGCTCTGTCGGGGATTTAAATGTGCTGCAGCCGAGTGGCCGGGATTTCCACTCGACTGTTTCATCCACACCACACTTCAGAGGAGTCGAAGAGTCTCCGTAGGACAGCAGGAATCTCTACACCCACACGTTTGCAGTCTCCAGGGCCCGGAGAGCGGCCAGCTCACAGGCAGTGACGACCTGTCAGCGGTTCCCTTCTCACCTGACAGAATGAGTCAAAAGAAAGAGATGAAGTGGGAGAGGAGGAACTGAGCCTCTGTGCCCTAGTAATATGTTCCCCTACCTATAGCCCGCAGCACCCCTCAGCCTGATACACTGAGAGAGAGAATGTAGCTTGTACGCCATTGGGAAAATAATGCAAAATAAAACGTAAGAAAACTGTCACATGAACAGGTGCTCGGGAAATATATGCTATGATTGTGAGGTGCCCTGCAGGTTAAAATCTGACCTGCACACTAGCAGACAAGCTGGGTGACAGGGTGACGTGATGGGCCACAGGCACGAACATCCCGCAGCAGACTTCTCCCTCCCCTTTCTCCTCCCTCTCAGCACTTTTCAGAAAAATCACAAGCTCACTGTAAGTGCAGCTCTGAGACTGAGCTTTGCGACAACTCACTTTCGGTCTGAGGACTGCTGCTCCCAGAGGCCAGTGGAGCAGGTATCTTAGCGCTGCCACTGATCGGCTCCGAAGTGACGGGGTTGTATTTTTCCCTCTCCAAGGGTTTCCAAAGCGCTCCCCTCTCTCACCGAGAGGGCACCTCTGCCTGGAAGCTCTGGCCTCTCCAATTTGAATTATAATGTCTATTGAAAGGAAACTCTTGGGAGGTGTAAGTGCTAAGTGGAAAGTGAGTGCTTCTCAGAGAGATGTGTGGGAAGTGGTTTCTTTCAATATTTGCCGGTTCCTAAAGATGATTTGAGATGTTGGGATTTTTTTTAATGTACTTGGTCATATCACAATACTATTCTCTTATTTCTGAAAGTTCCTCATTATTGGAATATTGCAATTGGCTGTTGCACCCAGGGAGAAAGTTCATAAACCAGAGGACTGTACTTTGTAGTTGATTGCATCCATTTATCCATATATAATGCATATATTCACCAGGAAATCAATCTTTCTGTTACAGATACCTCCACTAACATATTCCACTCTGAAACCAAAGCCAGAGATAATGTCCCAAGAATTGACACAAGTGAAAGGGCTACAAAAATGCATAAAGGGTCAACCATGAGACGAATATTCGATCTGGCAAAACTTCGAACGAAAAGATCAGCACTTTTCCCAACTGGGGTTAATGTGTGTCCACAGGAGTCCATGAAACAAGTGTTAGCCAGTCTCCAAGCTTACTACAAACTGAGAGGTAAGGACAGAGATGAAAGCTGCTTAGCTCTTTATTGTCTCCACCCCTGCTCTTCTATTCATCCATAGGCTGTCCTCAGCCCGAAATTCCCTGGATCTCTTACTTAGCTACAGTAGTTATAAAAAAATCAGCACATGCATCTAATAGCCACGAGTCATCACCATTCACAACTGTACTACGGGTCAGCTTGTAAAATAATGAGGTACAATCAAAAACTACAGTGACTGTAAATTTTTTTAAAATGTCATTACTATAGAGTAAGACGCATTGCCACTAAG
Source organism: Petromus typicus (assembly GCA_004026965.1). Lineage (NCBI taxonomy): Eukaryota > Metazoa > Chordata > Mammalia > Rodentia > Petromuridae > Petromus > Petromus typicus. The sequence goes on along the minus strand of PVIR01028478.1, from coordinate 2,296 downwards.
CATCTTCAAAAGACTCCCTCTCACTTCAAACACACTTGTCCCATCACCCTTACCACTTTCTGAAGCAACTCTTGGATTTCCTGAGCGCCTTGAGTTGCACTATTGTAGGTGCCTGGATGTCCTGAATCTATTCAGTACATTTATCTTTCGTGGTCAATTTGACTTTGGGGAAGAATCAAAAGTTACCTGGTGCCAGACCCAGTGAGTCAGGCAGTTGGGACACACAGTGATATTTTTATGAGTCTGTCTTTCTGTTGGTTGGCACTCAACAGCAGAACTCACTGTATTTTTTTATCATATCTAATGAAGACACTCATCAGAGCAGACTTCCAGAACTGTTCAGAAAGTGGCAGGAATGATGGGTCAGTGTGCTCAAAGCGAGGGCAAGGACGGTTTTTGGGATTGATGGACATATTCACTGTGTATTTCAACCACTCCTTGTACTTGTGCAACACGGAACCATCAGAGCATCTGACGAGTCACCAGAAAGCCATGCAACAGGTTTTTTTCTCGTTTCATTTCTGACAAAAACCCTCCATGAAATTTCAATGGTGTCCTTGTGAAAGTGCAGGGTGATAGCAGCAGCAGGAATCTGAGTGAGATGATTTGTAACCCAAGATTGCATTTGGTCCAAAGCAACTTCACAGTCTAGATTTGCTCTCTTTTTCTCCTTAATAATTTTAAGTCACTGATTGCCGATGCAGAAGAAGCTTCTGAAATGTGAGGACTCGGTAGCAGGTTGGAGGGCAATGAACAAGGAGGTGAGGGTGGCTGCGGAGAGGTGAGGCAGGTGTGTTACCGTGGTTTCCAACAGAGGCAAATGCAGTCTGTTCCCGAGACAGAGCAAGAGCATCCTCACAAGCTTCCCAGGAATCAACAAAGGACCGAATCACATCAGAGCCATCTGCATCTGTCCTCTGCATTTATTTGCCATCGATGAAAAAATCCACATGGCTTCTTCTTTGAAAGAAAAAATAATAATAATCATTGTTGTAGCTCTTAAATTCTCCAGCTGGCTCCTACTTGAGCAAAGTACCTGTCTCTCGGAATCTTAAATTCAATCCATCTTACCTGTGCGAGCTGCAGACTCTTACTCATTTCCACTTGAGCAGACTACATGTTCCAAAATGTGGAGCCTCTTCACTCTATGTAAAGTCACCTGATCAGAGGAAGCTAGTCCAACCCTTGCCTGTACACAGTTGCACATCTGGACAGCTGAGAAGTCACGGTGTGGTCCTCATATCCAGGAAAAATTTTCGGATGTCTACACCTTTAAGATGTGCACAGGGCTAATCTGAGGAGCTCTTATTGAGTTTTGGAGGCATAACTAATTAAGCATTTCAAAAATATCAAGCCTTATGTTCCTGATGTGAAATTTTAAAAAATATATATTTGTTTTCTTAGAGAAGTTACGTCCATAAAAACAAAAAGTACTAAATCAGTGAGAAGAACACTTATTACAGAAAAGAAGTACTCTATACTAATATTCTGAGATCTTAGCATAGCATCTCCACAAAGCAAGTTCTCAGTAAATACTGGCTGATAGACACGGAAGGCAAAGAGTCTCTTCATTGGGAATGTGAAGAAAAGACAATGGTGGTAAATTATTCATTTGAGAATGACTGTAAATTGATCAGATAATGACACAAGTACATTTTATATTGTTTGTTCATAGGTACATCTATGAACATAAAAATAGATTTAGTATTTGTATCACCTCAAAATACACTAGTGCTAACCATTTTCGTGTAGCTTCTAGTTCTTTACAACATTCACAGCCAGGATTCGCCGCAGATAATTGTTAGTAGAGACAACTGCTGGAACCAAGTTTTCAGCCTGGCATTGATTCTCAGCTCGCTATTCTTGATTGGGTTCACCCCTTTCATTCTTGTTTCCCTGTATGAAACAAACCACTGTTTTTCTCCCTGCAGCAGTGACAGTCCATTATTTTTACAGCTGCCCCTGGGTGGAACAAAATTTTACTATTCATCAGTGTGGATTTCTTAAGTCTAACAAACTGCTTCACAAAGAAATGAGAATACAGGGGCCGGGGAGTTAGCTCAGTGGTTCCGGCGCCTGTCTTGCAAGCGCAAGGGGCCGGGTTCGATTCCCCGGTAACCACATAACAATACTGGGTGTGGAGACCCCCACACCCAGCAGCAACCAGTACCACATACCACAGTGCCGGGCGTGGTGGCTCACGCCTGTAATCCCAGCACTCGGGAGGCAGAGGCAGGAGGATTGTGATGTGAGTTGGAGGCTGAGCTCAGGGCCAGCCTGAACCACAAAAGTGAGA
>PVIR01028477.1:0-21951 GCA_004026965.1 Petromus typicus | reverse complement strand
GCTAAGTCTAGTGTGACTCTAAACAGAAAATTAGAAGTGAGGTCCCTTGGCAATCTTAATGGATACAAGTAAACTGTTTATAAGGTAATGATATATCTGTCTTTCATTTAATTGAAATCTAATATGGACATGAAAATTCTTAGTAATTATTTATTAAATTATTGCAGCCAACATGGCTTGTTTTATAGTAAGTATCTGACAGAAGCTGATACAAATTGACCAAGCACATAGTGATGGTTATCAAACCAAAATTGGACCGTTGAGTGATTTAAGAAATAATTCAACATTTCTGGGCATGGGATCATACAATTACCAAAACTCTGATAGATTTGTCCCAATATTTATTTCTGATGAAACTCTTCTGAAATTTTCCCATAAGGTCTTCAATATATTGTCAGTAACTGGACAAATCTGTAGGATGTTCAGAAAAAAAAAAAACAAACTATGTGTCAATTGCTAAGTGAAATAATGTTGATAATTTCCATATATATGTATGATGGAAATTAAATACATAGCAAAAGAGGTAGGTACACTTGGCGTATTACTGTGTTCATATGTCCTAAGACCATGTAAAACCATGTAACATCTGTCATTTTAATGAAGTTTCCATTATAGCCAATACCTTTACTCTGAAAAGCAGAATGTCACAATTTATTTACTTGAACTTAAATTTATAAGAACTGAAGTGATTTTTTAAGAAACAACACAATATAAAAATAATTTCATTTGCACATGTCAAAATCTAGATTTATGGAAAAGATAAGGATAAATATTTTGTCTGTCAAGGATTTGCTTTGTGATTCGTTAAATATATATGGAATACTTAAATGCATGAGAAGTTTTCAGTCATTTGACCTGCAAGCAGATTTTCTGTATCTGAATAGCATACACTTGAAATGTCTTCCTCATATTATTTGATTTTATGTGGCTATGAATTTTACAAAGATGACCTTTTAACATGTGATGACTTCATTTTTTTTGTTTTGTTTTGTTTTGTTTTGTTTTGAGACAGTGTCTCATTTTGTGGTTCAGGCTGGCCCTGAGCTCAGCCTCAAACTCACATCACAGCAATCCTCCTGCCTCTGCCTCCCAAGTGCTGGGATTACAGGCGTGAGCCACCACCCCTGGCACTGTGGTATGTGGTACTGGTTGCTGCTGGGCGTGAGTCTCCACACCCAGTATTGTATGTGGTTACCGGGGTTTGAACCTGGGTCCTTGAGCTTGCAAAACAGTCACCGGAACCACTGAGCTAAATCCCTGGCCCTGTGATGACTTCATTTTATAGGTAGAGAAATCTAAACCTGCTTCTTGCCTGAAAGTAGTACAGTAAGGGGCAGAGAGATAAGTTCAGGCTACATTTCCCTTGATAGCGTGGGGTCCATCTCCTTACCATGTGACAGGGATGGGGGTGCTCAGAAAGGAGGCCATTTACTCTCCCTGTTGTCAGCGCATCTGGAGGCCTTGTCAAAACAATATAATTTTGCTTTGTAACTTTTTGACATTGGTATTTATTGCACCTGTCTTTGGCTATGATTTATGGCCTGTCTGGTGAATATTTCTCTTCAAGCTAGAGTTTACAATATGAGATAAGTGAAGCATTTAAAGGTCTTTGTATGTTTCTAAATGGGAAATGGACATTTTGCACCCACAGCTTTGTATTTCCTCTTCCCTCAACCCAAACTGTCACCACCAAAGTAGCCACTGTGATACACTGTTCACTCATTTCTTCAGGAAAGGAAAGAAGAGAAAGATTATGTAAGACTACATGAAAATTGTGTCAATAAATTCTAATGAGTGCCAAGAAATTTCACCATAGTGGAGGCATCCAATGGAAAACATGTTTGTTATGAGCAGAGCCCAGTGACCTTGTAAGCCTACTCTAGCTGGGCCATCCATGTTCTCATATGTCACCAGAACATGTATTTATTATGGGCAAAGATGCACTATTTTTTGAGACAGGTCTCACCTTTGTAGTTCAGGCCATGAGCTCAGCCTGACCTCACAGCAATCCTTCTGCCTCTGCCTCCCAAATGCTGGGATTATGGGCATGAGCCACCATGCCTGGCACTTTGGTATGTGGTTCTGATTGCTGGTGGGTGTGAGTCTCTCTGCCAATCATTGTACGTGGTTACCAGGGATCGAACACTGGCCCTTGCATATGTAAAACAGGCACCAGAAAAACAGCCAAATCCCCAGTGCAAGATGCACGTATTTTTTTTTTTAAATCATTCTAATTAATTGCTTACCTGTACTGCAATTAAGAAAAGTTTCTTTCCTTGCACAATCTCTGGTTGATCTGGACATTGGTTTATAATTGTTTAGTGATTCTCCTTAATTTCCTAAAGTATCCACTTTATATATATATATATATATATATATATATATTTTTTTTTTTTGCTCTGTGTTTTCTTGATAAAGTGTTTGAAACTTTACTATTTCCACTGTCCAAAGTTCTCTTAAATATGTCTTATTTGGGAAAGTCCTAAAGCTACTAGTGACTTCTAATATTTTTTTTAAAAAAGTAGTTTGAGATATATGAAGACTGTTTCTTTGTCTCCATTTTTAGGCCTGGAAATCTTTTCACTGAAAATATTGGAAAGCAAGAGTGATCTAAAATAACATGCTTTTTTATGTCTTTTTTCACACAATTAATTGGAAAATTAAAATGCAGTTTTTATGATGAAATGTTGAACTATATCACAGATTGCCCTGCTGTAAGGGTTTGGTTGTTGTTCAAATCAACCTATTTAGAATGGGAATATTATGGAGACTTTTTTGAGAGCTTTCTCATGTGGCTATATAATTTACTTTATGAATGATAGAAACTATCAAACTATTGTGTAAGCTTAGTAATCAATTGTTAACACTTTCATTCACTTATAAGGTTCCCTAAAATATCAAAACTGTTTGCTGTTTCATTATATTATTTTAGTATAATTATAATTGGCACCAGACAATGTAAATTACCTTCAGTTAGATAGCAAATGTGCACATAAACGTATAGATCTTATTTTATATTTTAAATGGACAGACTAATTTCCTATGCACAGGTAATTCTCTTGAAAACAGAAGAGAATCAATTTTTGCTTCCTATAGTTGCAGTAATTTTCACTGCTCAGAACATAGTTTCTACAGTAAGGAATCCTACAGTCTGCACTCATGTGCAACCTACCTTTCAAATAATGCCTCAAGCTTCTTTTTTGATCCCAATGATAATACAGCCCTTCAGTCATTTTTGCTATACTCTTCCAAATTTCCTCTGAACCTCATCAGTTTGTGGTAAGGCCTTGAGTTTAGATAAACAACTATCTTATAGTTCCTATGCGCAAAACTCACCTACATATCAAAAACCACATAATTTATACATGATTGATTCATCTTACAGACTTATTAAGTTTGATTTTCCCTTTTTACGGTGGATCTTCAAAGAAAGACTTTTTACTGTCTCTTTTGGTGTGATCCTACTTTACTTTCCCAAAAACTTCTGTAATGTTTTCCTCCTCTGACGATACAGGAATCTGTTCCTTGGTAAATTCAAAAGAGCCAGGAATCCATTTGTAAACTACAATACTTCAACCACTGTTATTGAGTATTGTCTAGCCAGTCTGCACTCTGCTCTTGGCATTTCTTATTAGTCCTTTTTGCCAGTGCAGAAAACATGAGGACTCTTTCTCAGTGGAGACATATCATTTCCTTGTTGAACCTACTCATCCTTAACAAGTCAGACCCTGCCAATATGTGCCAAGCCAGTGACATCAGCACTGGCAGGACATTAAATTGAGATTAGAAATGGCCTCATGACATCACTCTCTTGTTCCTATCGAGCAGATGTTTTCTGTATATTGTGCAATTTTAGATCATTATTCATGGTTTGGGTCAGTATATTCCAGGAAGCCAAAAAACTGCCAAGAAAAATTGACTTGGAACCAGTTCAAAGACTCACAATTATTTTATTGATTAGATGCCTAAATCTTTGTTTTCCAGAAAAACATCATGAATCATCAATACATGATAATTCCTGAGTCATTTCAGTAAGTGTGATGTGTACAACTTCAAAAAAGATAATCTCTGAAGAGTGAACCTTGAAGACGTATGATAATAAGAGGGCGAAGAGACCATTGGGTATAACTGAACCTGGGCCAGAATTATTGACTGAGCAAGTGGTCTGTTTGAATGGAGAGCTATTTATTTTCACCTTATACTTGTTGACTTCATACACCCTCTTCAATTTAGCTCAGGGACAGGGAAGAGGTATGCTTTAAACAAGCCAGATAAGAAGCTATTTTGAAAAGCCTCACTGGGGCATGACACAAAAGCAAGAAGATAAAGCACAGATTTGGCTGGCTGAGAACTTGGAGAATAAGACCACGTCCACAACAAAATAAAACAGATCTTAGGTGTACTCAGAGAAAGCTTTACAAAGGCTAAGTCTCATCTGTCTTCCTCCAAGGAACTCAAAGGGCCTTTTTAACAATAATGGGCTTCACTTAAAATAAATATTTTCTATTTTAAAAAAGATATATCCTGTTATATTATCACTACTATTCTTCTGCAATGAATAATTACCACTTTTTTTCTACACAAACACTGTGTCTGATCTTTAGGAAGCTTTGCCTCCTTGCTATCTTGTGCTGTGCGTGCTACTTCTAGAGCCCCTAATTCTGCTATTGTCTTCCTTAGAATGACTACAACTCTCATTACCACCTACTTCTACTGTATGAAAAAATTGAATCTTTGTCTATTTCAGTGTGAAATTCTCCTTCCTAGCTAGTATATTCTCTCCTTTTCATAATATACATGCCTTATATGGTTGTGACCACTTTTCACTACCTCTCTCAAGAAATATACACAAAGTGAATATGTGAAATAGAAAATATTCAAAGGGAAAAGGGGGTTAGGCATAAGTCATGAGGGGAAAGAAAAAAACATGATGTTAAAAAAGAGAAACAAGGGCCGGGGATATAGCTCAGTGGTTCCGGAGTCTGTCTTGCAAGCGCAAGGACCCAGGTTCGATCCCCAGTAACCACATACAATACAGGGCGTGGAGACTCACGCCCAGCAGCAATCAGTACCACATACCACAGTGCCGGGCATGGTGGCTCACAGCTATAATCCCAGCACTCAGGAGGCAGAGGCAGGAGGATTGCTGTGATGTGAGTTTGAGGCTGAGCTCAGGGCCAGCCGGAACAACAAAGTGAGACCCTGTCTCAAAAAACCTTAAAAAAAAAAAAAGAGAGAAACAAAACTTATATATATAGGGGGTAGAAGGATGGTAGTATGGGCAGAGGAGTGAGAAAAAATGAGAATTAAGTCATGTCATATACTGTACAAATTCTCAATATTGAATGTGATTATGATGTGCACATATAATGGACCAAAATATTAAATAAAAAAAGAAATATACACAATGGTGATTTTTGATAACATGAAAAATGTGGTATTACTAGGCACTTATTAAGAGGACAATTAAACTTGTTGGGTGTGGCTACATCTTCATCATTGTTTCAAAGTTTTTAAATTTATAAACTGTAAAAATGGAGTCCTAACACTGACACAGAACAAATCCAATTGAGCCCTGTTTTGTGGTTTGAATAATAACAGAAGTCTGCTAGTATTATATCTTTGACATTAGGTTTTGAGATAAGCCTTAATCATCTTCACCTAGTTGGCATACTAGAGAGCGTGGCATATGTTAGTCACCTAATGAATGTCTGTGCGAGAATGTTGCATTGGCATTTTAGTGTTTTATTTAAGGGTGAAGTTTTCATAATTAGCACACCCAGGCTGATACATTCACTACTTGTTTGATGATTGCCAAATAATTTGTCCTACTTAAGTCTCCCAACATCTGCTGGTAAGAAGAATACATATCTTCTATCTTTTCAAATTCATTTCCAGATTGCATTAGATAGAATGGTGGTTGTAGAAAACAGTGTAAGTAGCAATACAATTTCCTGTGCGAGTAATGAAAATATGTCTGATGTTCTTACATGAAAGTTTTCATAACAGATCAGAATAGATTTAAGATGTTCAGTTGTTCACTGGTACATTTCCCATCATCTTCTATGGCTGCAGTATATTGCAATATGCACTCCTTTGTGGAGTTAGTACATGTACATACACATCTTAATTCCTCCTTTTTTTAGTCCCTTTCCCTCCTCTCTCTCCTTCTATTTCTTTTTTAATTGATTTTATTGCTACATTTTATATACACATTGACATTGAGAATTTGTACCAGTACATGACACAACCTAGTTCACATTTTTCCCATTTCCATGCCTACCCTACAATCCCTCTGCCCCTTATATACAAAAGCTTTGCTTCTTTTTTGCCATTTTTTCTTTCTCCTATTTACTTACTTTGGCCCTCTTTTCCTTTTGAATATTTTCTATTTCAAAATATCTATCATACATTTTGGAACTAAACATCTTTAGTTTCTCATACCAAAGACAAGATATGGTATTTACACATCTATGACCTATTTATTTCACCTATGGGTATGTTCTGAAGGCATGACCATTTGAGTATAAGTGACACAAATTTATCATTCTTTATGGCAGAGTAATATTCCATTTTATAGGGGAAAAAAAAAAAGAAACACATCTTCTTTATCCAGTCTCCAGTTGATGTGCATTTGGGGTGTTTCTAAGATTTAACTATCACAGACTGAGCTTCTATAAACATAGGTGCACATACATTGCTGTGGTATAATTCTTTTAATTATTTCCTGTATATACCCAGCAAGAAAATAGCAGGTTCAAATGGGACCTCTAATCCTAATATTTTAAGAAATCTCCACACTGATCTCCACAGCGGTTGCACCAATCCACATTCCTATCAATAGTGGAAAAGGGCTTCTTCCTCTCTGCAGCCTGCCAGCAATTTTTGCACCTTAATTTTGAGATAGCAGCCATTCTTCTGAATTGAGATGGAATCTTAACGTTGTTTTCATCTGCATCTCTCAAATGACCAGTGATGTTGAACATTTCTTCATAGGCTTCCTAGCTGCTTTTACTTCTTCCTCTGAAAAGTGTCTGTTCATTTCAGATGCCTATTTTTGAAATGGGTCTTTAAATGGGGGGGGCTGTTTTTTAAAGCTCTTTGTGTACTCTAGATTGCAGCTCTTGGTCTGAAAAACAGCTGCTAAACGTTCTTTTCCTGTTTATCCCAATTCAGTTGAGAAAGATCTATCTTTCTACTTCTCATCCTCTAGCTTTGATTTTGCTCTTTATTTGTAAGTTGTGTTTCTCCTGTAAGAGAAACCATGTGACATGTATACTTGTGTGTTGGATTTATTTCACTTAACATCATGGTCTCAAGGTGCATTCATTTTCCTACAAATAACTCACCTTATCAAGTAATCGAAGAGTTGCCACTCTGGTCCTTCCTCATCTACACCCCTGCTCTCCAGACTTCCCTCCATCCCCACTAGTGATATAAGCAATAAGTGCTAAGTTGCATTGAATTACATTCCCCAAATGAAGTGAATTTTTAAAAGATCCAAATTTGAAGTGACGGTACAGACTGGAGAAGAGAGGTGTGAAGATCCTGGTAGCTTCTATTACTCTTCTTTATCAAGAGGATCATCCGGCACCAGGAAGAGCTGACATCTTATTATAAATCAATTTCATTTTTTGTTTTCAGTTTTGGCAGAAAGGATGTGTTTGGGTTGATTTACGTCTTAGCCTTGTTCTTCTGAATATTTCAAATGGTCCTTGCTGCTGTACAAGGTATGCTCTGTTTGTCTCTTCAGAGCATATAATTCTTGCCTAGTGCCACCCCACCCTGAATGTGCCCAAACTCATCTGATCTTGGAAGCTAATCAGGGTGGGGCCTGATTAGTACATGGATGGGAGAACATGCAGGTATGTATATTCGCCTTCCTGGAACCTTTACATCCAGGGTTGCATTTTGGTACATGTAGAAATTCTGCTCCTTCAGGATAATTCCACAGGGGCTACACCCCTGACTTAGTATGCCTTCTTGGCCATTTGTGAAATTGTGCTCCCTACTCATTTCCAGTTTCAAATACCCTCATTTTTCCCTCGCATGGCATGTCTTCTCAGTCTCCAAAAATGTCATGGATACTATGGGGGACCCTGGCTTTTCCTCCGGTAGAATGCTTGGAAGTACTGGAGAGATGAAAAGTACCATTAGATAATGCAGTCTCATGTATAAATTGTTAAGAAAAGAAATGAAAAGGAGGTTTATCTGTGAATAGTTTCTTCAGAATTCCTTGTAAACTCTGATCTGAAGATTGGAAATTCTGTAGTTCAGTATGACAACTGCATTTATGTGACATTCACCCTGAGTATTGATGTATAAGCCCTTCTACAGTCCATGAGCTGTGAAACTTCATAATTTAAGGGTTAAAAGAGAAAAAAAAACCCTAAATTACAGGAGTGTTTTATATCACATCCTCCATAGATCACTGAATAAATAAATATAAACTGTAAAACTTTCCTTCCAGGAATCAGAAAAATATCCCTTCACATTTTGAAAAAAAAAAAGAAAACAAAAAAAACAAAATACAAAAATCTTTTCTACCAGCCATTACCCAGAATGGTTCAAGTACTCCTTTAAATAGTCAAAGTAGACACACATCTGAGTAGATGTCTCCAAGGAGCCTCTGTTTTCTTGTGCTGTTGAACTCATGCTAATGTTATGAGGACACCTGGGAACTAAAACCAAATCACAAGAACAGCCAAATCATCTCTCCTCCTCTGTCACAGCCCACTGCAGCCCCAAACAAGTCTTCGATATGATCGAGACCCGTGAAATGTGCCAGACCCTCTGGCTTTCACTCAGATGGGGCACTTGTCTACTTTCACATTTCTCTTTCAATTGCTGAGTAAGGAGCCCTGCCAGGGCAGCAGTCAAGCAAGCTAAGAAAACAAACAAACAAAAGCAATCATGCCTTAGACATGGCCTTCAATGACAGGTATGATTGATCAGGTGACCAGCTGGAAGCTGTCACCACCAGCTCGAGAGAAACAGGCAGACTTTGGCATGTTTCATGGGCCAGAGACTATCGGGTGTACTAGGTAGATAGCTCTATTTTATTTTTTCCTGGCAAACAAAGAAATGGAAAGATGGAGTTTGCCTTGCTTGAGCCACATTCTAAAAAGCAATGGTTACCACATGATTTACCTGGTGTAAGGCACCCTTGGCACTAAGCATGTTGTATTTCTCCTTGGCAATTCCTGCTCGCATGAACTGTCCTCCATCACTGTTGACTTCTGCTCTTTTGGATTTGTGTGTTTTGACAAAAACTGAATACATCTTTCCTTAGCTGAAATAAGTGTGAATTTTGGCATGCAGTAAGTTTAGCAGAGATCTACTGTGTTGGGAACAGTGCTTGTATCGAAATTCCAATCATCACGATTGGATCTTTACTTCAATGAGGAAAGAGAAGACCCACTGATTTAAAAATCTTGTTTTGAGATTTTAATATTCTTGAATTATACCAAGGCTGATAGAAGGCTTTCGTGAAAAAAAAAATCACTTTTTAACACATTAGGTAAGCACATTCTTTTTAAGGGAAATTCTGTTATTGAAAAATAGTAGAAGTGCAAAGTTCAATAAAGGTATTAAGAGACACATGAAAGCACTTTATATTCCATGAAGTGCTACTAGGTGAATGATATTACTAACAATTAAGTCATAAACAAAATGAGGGAATATTAACATCTGCTTGTTGTAAAGCTGGGAGTTCCCAATCACATGAAATCTTTGCTCCCTGAAGTAATCACAGAATTCAAAGCACAAGTTGAAGATCTTGGTGGATTTCAAGGTGCACATGCAGAAAGTGGAAATGGTGACAAAGAACCCCTCGTAGCTTTTACTTTATTGAATAACACAAGGTATCAATTGAGCAAAAACATCCTAACTTATTCAGTCCAGTTGCACTTCAACCCAAGCCACATAATTTATGAATATCGTCAATGGAAATCACACTCTATTCATTTCTTATTACTATAAAACATCCACGTTATCTTTACAAATAGCATTGACTTTTAAATATTCAGTATCAAATAAGAGAGAGTAAATAAGAGATGTTAAATGTTCAATTGACCAAAATACTTATTTTCTTCTCAGTACAATATTTAGAGTATTACGTACTGATTGAGCTGATTCTCCAAATTTTTTTAATCATTGTTCAAAGAGATTATGAACCCTTTAATACCTCTGTTATTCCATTAAGACTTTTTTCTTTTTATTATTCACCATTCTCCAGGAATCAAAATGTGGAATAAGTATGGCACCACCACTGTTATTAACTGCTACTTCATAACTTTAAATATACAATGATTCTTTAATCAGTAGCTTGAGAATTGGCAGGGGCCTTTTGTAATGCTTACCACAATCCACTAAGGAGGCAACGTGGGTTTGGAGCAGGAGATATTAAGTAAATATTTCCTTAACTGTGTCTGCCAAGTTATGTGGCAGGCTGAAAGATACCTGTTATATCTTGAATTTTGAATTCATTCTTTTACTGTGTCCAAGGGAATTATGGGATGTAACATGCTCAGAGAGAACATCAGCTTATTCACAGTGTGGTCAAGTTCTGGTATCTTGATAAGCATTTTGATAGAGTATTGGAAAGTATATTTCATAGCTATACAAAAGACCCATGTCGGTGGACTAGTGGTTTCCTAACTTGGCTTTTTCCAAGACAAATAAGACACATTCAGAATTTCTCATTTATCCTCACTGAAGCCATGCAGCAGGTGAGGACCCAGGAAAATATGGCTAAAGTTTTTCAGGTGATTCTAATTAGAGCTGAGGGCTGTTGTCATAACAATGCAAATTAACCTGCCAAATTCATTAATAACGTAACAATGTGGAAAAATGTTATCCCTTTGTAGGAGGCTTTTTTCCTTCTTTTATGTTTAAGCAATATTTGGAAAACCATTTGGCAGGGGGTAAAGGAAATGCTCCAGGGAAATATTTTAGAAGAAAAAAAAAATCCTTGGCCACATTCTAAACTTTAGGCTTGTTGAGTGGGGGATGTAAATGGGGTATGAGATGAATTATTACAGGCAAAAAGCAGAATCTTTTAAAAAGGCTATAACAGGGAAGAGAACAGAGGTGTGAAGAAAATGTTCATAGCTGCAAAGAAAATGTTCATAGTTCAGTGCCTGCTGCCTGAAGAGTATTTGCGAGAGTTAAAAATTATCGCTGTTGGTATTCTTAGTAGCTTTAACATTAGAGGCTGAAGCGCCAAGCCAAGAATATATTAAGGTCTAAAACTCTAATTTAATCTCAGTAATATGTATATCAGTGTCAACTTCCCATTTATTTTTATTCATTTTGTGACCCTGTGAATTGAATCTAGAGCCGCATGTGGACCCACAAGTGCTCTAACCACGATGCTTTCCAGCCTACCAACTTTCCTCTTCAAATCTATCATCCTCAGGAGATCTGTATAGTGACTAGAAAAGAAAAATAGCCATAATAACAATTAAGAATACCTATGTGTTAGAAAGAATAAAACTGAGCCCTTGTCTGAACCAATGTTGAAATGGTTCAAGTTTTGTCAACTTTAAGTTAAATTATACCTGTCTATTCTATCCCAGAAAAAGGATAAATTTTTGGAAGTGAAGACATTCCACAAGAAAATGTTTTGTATTGGGAGGGAGTAAGAGATTAAAACAAATAGCTTTAGAAAGATTATTTAGATGCTAAATAATATAATAATCAGTATTTTTCTAAGGTTACTGATTTCTCCTCCTGTCTATTCACTGCTGATCTCAGTTTGCCAAATAAGCTTGATTGATGATCCTATATTTGAATATACCGCTAACTAGAATTTAGATTCTAAAACTCTACAGTAAATACGTTAGAATAGAATCCTTAGGAAGTGAAGAATGATAGATACTTTTCACACTTCTCCTATCACCCAGAAGTAGGAGCTTAGTATGAGGGAGAGGGACATCACTGAGAGGGATGGAGCCCACGCTTCGTGTTGTTGATAAAGTCGAGGAGGTAATGGAGGGTACAGCGATGGTCTCACAGAGTGTGTGAACGGACACCACGCTTGGTTTTTAAACAAGCCATGTGGCAAAATAATGTCAAAATAGTGATTTTCAAGGTGTATTTATTTTTATGTTTAATGGAACCAAATTATTCCCAGCTGTGCGGTGTTCTCACCCCGCTCATTACTTTTTAATGAATCTTACAATAAGATGATTAATACCGCACTCTTGGAGGCTTTCGGTTGAATGCTGTTGATTAAGCAATTACATTAATCTACTTTTGTTTGTTTTCTTGTGAACCCAATGATGAAGGTAATTTCCCCCCCTCTGGAATAATCTCTCTAGAATTATTAAGCATGTGTGGAAAGAGTTTTACACACAGTACTGAGGGCTATGCTTGCTGTTATTAGCCAATTTTAAAATGCAAGTTATAATCAACCTGTTTTATTCTAGTTGATAAACATCATGACATAATTTGGTTTAATTCCTAGGCTTAGCTATTACCATTACCTATTGGAATTAAAACATTATCAGAGTATGTCGTTACAGACTGGATTTTTTTAAAAAAATAGTAGGAAATAATCAACTACTTGACTTAGAAGTCCTTTTTAGACTTTTGAAAAGGGTGAAAACTCTGGATGGAACAATCCCTGTGAATGCTTCAGACTGTATAGTAGAAATGTTTGAAGTATGGTTCTGAGGAGGCAAATGCTTTTGGGTGGTGCTTGCAATGCCATGTGACTTTACAGGATGTGCCAAATTATTGAATGTGGGTCTGATGGGCCAATCAAGGAGAAGTCTTTTCTTTAAGTGGAAATTTACTCAGGTTGCTGAACTAGTCTCTGCTTTTATAATGAGGCCAGAAAACGACTACAGAAACACCAAATTGGACTAATCAGCATAAAGCAAGTGATTGCATTATTTGTGCTGACTTTCCTACTCTTTGTCTTTTCTTAGAAAAGAACCAAGATGTTAACAATTCTTTATTTCCCTTAATGGATGAGATCAAGTCATACAAAATAGCCAATGTTCCACCATTTTAACTTACTAAGATAATAGTATATATGCTTCAAATAATAATTCTTTAAACAACCCAGGCTTTATACCTTCTCTTACTTGGTCTCCTTTGTGACTGCTGATACAGGATAACATGTACTCACTTTCCCAAACTCCTTGACTTACTTTTCTTTCTCTTAATTAGAGAAGACTTTGTCGTGGATTACTATTCTCTCTCAAAGGTCTAGGACTTCTGTGGGAGTAAGCAAGGAGGGGATACCACGGGAACGAGAGACACCAAACAACCTGAATGTGAAGCTTAGATGCTTCTTTGGAGTGGAGATGATGCCAAAAGTAGAAGCATATCTGTCTTGTGTGAGAGAAATAAGCTGCTCAAGTAACAACAAATTCTGAAGTTAGGCGATTATAAACTCACTTCATTGCTTTAAAAAATACAAAAATTTGGGTCATAATATGTACTTTTTAAATTGCAAAGATACTCAACCATATATAGTATGCATATATATTGCTTGTATATATATAATGTTTGTATTTATACATTATTTTGATTTTTACTCTCCCTAACATACAATTTAAGGTAATACTAAATTTTCTGTGCATTAGTCATATTATATACAGATGTTTATATTTTAAAATATATATTTTGACATAAAAATTTCAACATTGAACATTATACAAATCAGGCCTATATATATATATATACAATGTCCTTTTACTGCTTCTATGAAAAAAAATGTGGTTTTGGGCTGGGGATTTAGCTCAGTGGTTCCGGCGCCTGTCTTGAAAGAGTAAGGATCTGGGTTGAATCCCCGGTTAACCACATACAATACTGGGCATGGAGACTAATGCCCAGCAGCAATCAGTACCACATAGCACAGTGCCGGGCGTGGTGGCTCATGCCTGTAATCCCAGCACTTGGGAGGCAGAGGCAGAAATATTGGGAGACCCTGTCTCAAAAAAAAAAAGTACTTTTAAAGTCATATGTATATATATATATATATATATATATATATATATATATATATATATATATAATATGATGTTATTTGATAATTATACTTGCTTCTAAGCATTTTGTTCCAATGCATTTTCCTAAATTTACTTTTCTTAAATATATTTTTCCGTTTGGTACCAAAGATCAAATTCTGGGCCTTGTGCTAGCGATGAAGGTGCCAGAACCACTGAGCTAAGTCCCTGGCCCTCTTAAATATACTTTTAAAATGTTATTTAGAAATTATGTATCTGTCTGTCTGTCTATCTATCTATCTATTTATTTTTACTTAGTAAACTAGGTACAGAAGTGTTATTTAGAAAAATGCTAGATTTGTAAACAATAATAGCATGCTTACCCATAAAGAAAATGTAGTTAAGTTTAACTTGAAACTTTGTGGACAAAACAGCAATTGTAAAATCAGGCATGAAACTTCTATACATTGGGCTGATTTTATAAATAGTGGACACCAAAGATACCTAATTTTTAACACATTTTCTCAGCTAAACTTACAGTTTAGCTAAAAACTAAATCTAAGAATTAAAATTCGCACAAGCTTGCTTCATTGTCCAGGTCATACTGGTGCATTTCTCTGAGTAGGTGCATAAGTGTGCTACATACACAAAATGTGATAGTAGAACTGTGAACAGACCAAGATTTTGGTTCCTATTTTCACATCTAATTTTAATTTTAAAATGCCTAAATTTTTGCTTTCTCCCATTAGTCTCTCTTTAACTCCCTAACCCCTGACTTCCTTATCTTCAGCTGTATTAGTTTCCTAGGACCATCATAAAAACCTACCACAACCAGATAGTTTAAAACAATAGAAATTTCTTCTCTCTAACGTCTATAAGTCTGAAATCAAGTTGTAAGCAGGGCTGCCTCTTCATGGAAGGTTGAAATTCGATACATACCTAGCCTCCGACCACATATTACCATACACATCAGCCTACCTTCTCGGGTTTTCAGCCATTCCTCAGCATGGAGAGGAGTCAATCTAACCTCTCCTTCTATTGTCCTATGGCATTCTTCCTTATATAACCTTATCTTCAAATGGCTTGCTCATCAAGTTCTTCTAAATCATTTAGCCATTAAAGATTGACCCAGGGTAAGTTGGTATGAACTTATTTTAATTAACCTCATTCAGATTCAGTGGTCCTACTTTCCACTGGAAATAGGAAGTTACATTCAAAAGTCTGAGAGTAGACATAAATTTTGAGAGCTCACAATTATTCATAATCTTTCCTTAAAGGCCTGTGATTTCCCAGTGCCAGTGAAATGATAACTTCTTGCTTATTAAGTGATGACATCTTCACTGCTCTGAGTGCTACCATTGAATTGTTTCTCATCATTGCCCTTCTGGGTCATTCTTTACCAGGCCTGGGGTTCAGCTGCCACCGACGTTCATCCTACACACACATCTGTGTGTGTCAGTGATGCTTGTTTTCTCCTATCAGGCACAAAGCTCTTTCTACTCTTTGTACATCTGGTCCAGTCCAAATGATGTCATCAAGTGAGTCAGTGTAGTATTCTGAAGATAGTCCAAGAATTCTATTCTCTTCCAACTGTGTTATGGCCCAAGGAGAAAGAGTTTACTATGCTCTGAAGCAAGACTAGACATGTTTATTCTCACTCCTTCCAGTGAATTTGACGGTTTCTAAGTCATCTGTCTAATGGCCATGAAAGAAAACATATGTACCAGTTCAAAGGCCTTTTAGCATATATATGAGCCCATTTTAATGTGTTCCAACATAGATACTGTAAATAAAATGGCAACTTCAATGAAGTTATTTAATTGAGTAATGGTGTTTCATTGTCATTCTATAAATACTCTTAACAATTTTAATGCTCTCTAGGTTGTTAATGATATAGTGGCAAACTGTTTATTATTCCTCAAGATACAACATTGTTTTTGATTTACTATCTATCTAGGCTATCCTTGGCCACCATAACTATGATGTTTTTCATTAAAACTATCAAAAAATACCCCCCAAAAGTAGGTAATTTCTCAAATAAATAAGAAAAGGATGGAGCTCTCCTCTTTGTATCAAGTTCTGTAAGTGATTTGTGGATTTTTCTCACTGGAGGAAAGAAGAATATCTCTGTACACAACTAAAGAAGCTCATCCATTTTCATACCTTCCCTTCAAAGAACAGATGACTAATCTTTTTGGTCTTCACTAATTTTTCTAAGTCAGCAGTGAGTGGCATTTAAGAGCAGCCTAGGATATATCATTGTCTGTATTATCACACTTCATTGTCTCATAGCCAAACGGTACCACCCCATTGAGAGCATTCCTTCTGTTCATTAATGACAACCTTAGTTCACCAAAAGAAAACACTGTAGCTGTGGCACAAGCTACAAGTTACCAGCAGCAATTGGGACAGTACTACCTGCCATAGGTATGCTAGCTTCACACTTCCATTTTATTTCTGCTCCCTCTATCCACACCTAAGACTATCATAGGCCAAGTGTTCTAAAAAAACAGGCGGATATTAAAGTGTAGAAGTAATAAGTTTACTACATGAATCCTCCAAATAGATGATACAGGTAAAGGAATTGTCAGAGAGAATATGAAAATAAGGTACTGTTGCAAACAAACAACAAAACAAGACAAAACACAGCCCTGGAGTTGGAATTCTCACCAAGAAACTGGGTCCTAAAATCTTAAGAAATGGCCCTGTCACTCCCTTATCTTTGGTTCTTTTGTAACCTTGGTGAAAGAACCTGCTTAAGACACATAGGTAGTCATGAAGAGGTACAGGAGGAATTTATTGTCAATTAGGTAGCGCAATTTAAATCTTTGAGTGAGACAGTTAAGTGTCACAAAAGCATGCACTGGGTCCAAATTTGTATAACATTTTATGAACATAAGAGTAAATTCTAGGTTTTAGGGAATTACCATTATCATAGCGATTATTGATATTTCTCAGAGGTTATTTTAGTTTCCCAATAGCTCAAAAATGTCTTTCTTCTCCTTTATAGGTGATGAGCATCACTTCAAATGATGAAATCTTATAAAAATATATAAGAGCATAGCTCTAGTTCAAATCAATTCTCAGCTCTAGTTGGGAAATATTTTTAAGAATACTCCCTTTTTGGAAACATTACCTACAGCATTTAGACAAGATCAAGAAATAAAAAGGAGTAAAGATAAGTAAAGGAGAAGTTAAACTGTTTATTTGCTGATGACATGATACTTTATATAGAAAATCCTAAGAACTCAGCCAAAAGACTGTTAGACTTAATCAGATTGAATATTGGATACAATGTCAACAATCATAAATCAGCAGCCTTTATGTACATGAACAATAGACTCATCGAGAGAGAAAATGAGGAATCAATTTTTTTTTCACAACAGCATCTTAAAAATGAAATATCTAGGACTCAGTCTAGCAGAGAAGGTGAACAGCATCTACTCTGATAACTACAGCATTCTGAAAAAAAGATATCAAAGAGGGTACTATTAAATGGAAAGACGTCCCTTGTTCGGGGTAGGAAGAACCAATATCATCAAAATGGCCATATTGTCAAAACTACTGTATACATTCAGTGTGATCCTGGTTGAAATCCAAACAGCATATTTCACAGAGCTAGAGACAATAATCCAAACATTCATCTGGAACCAGAAAAGACCAAGAATATCAAAAGCAATTTGAGACAAGGACATGGCAAGGGGTATTACAGTCTCTAACTAGAAACCACATTACAAAGTCATTATTATAAAAACAGCATGGTATTGGCAAATAGACTAGAAGATGCAGAAGCAACTCTAGATATACTAAACCACCTCATCTTTGACAATGGACCCAAAAATGCTCAATGGTGGAAAGATACCCTGTTTAGAAAATGGTACTGGAAAAACTGGATTTCTACTTGCCAAAGATTAAAGCAAGATCTATCTTTTTAGCCTTACACTAAACTAGGATAAAAATGGATTAGAAACCAAAATATTAAAGCAGAAACAGTAACCTTGCTGTAAAATAGTTACATAGAACACTTGGAGACATTGGCATAGAGTAAGATTTTATGAATAAAACTTCAGAAGCACAGGAACTAGCAGAAAGATGCAACAACTGGTATTTCATCTTATTAAAAAGTATACACACAGCAAGATAAACCACCAGCAGTTAAAGGACCTACATTAAGAAATTTTACCTACATTAAGAATTTTTACCAGCTGTTTCTCAGACAAAGGGCTACTGTCTAGAGTTTTTAAAGAACTTTTAAAAATCGCTTCCAGTTTAAAGACCTAATTCAAAAATGGACACTTTTTAGATGAAGTAAAGTCAGCTAGAAACATATGAAGAAATGTTCAACATCCCTGGTCATTTGAAAAATGCAGATGAAAACAACACTGGGATTCCACGTCACTCTAGAAAGAATGGTTGCTATCATGAAATATATAAATAACAAATGCTGGTGGGGCTATGGGGAGAAGATACCTCTTCTCCACTGTTGGTGGGAATGTAGACTGGTGCAGCCACTATGGAGATCAGTGTGGAGATTCCTCAAAAAACTAGGATGAGAGGTTCCATTTGATCCTGCTATGTATATACAAGAAAGAAAAGAAACATATCCCAGCAATAAATGGGCACCCATGTTTATAGCAGCTCCATTTGTAATAGCTAACTCTTAGAAATAGCCCAAATGCCCACCAAGAGGGGACTGCATAAAGATTTTTTTATATATAAAATTGGTCTGCCACATAGAATGATAAATTTGAGTCATTTGTACTCAAATGGATATACCTTGAGAACATATTCATAAGTGAAATAAATATGTAAATACCATACATAAATATGTAAATCCTCTATCATTTGTGTAGTATGAGAAACTGGAGTTCTAAATGAGTTCCAAAATGTATGATAGGTATTGTGAAACAGGAAGAAAATATCCAAAAGTAAGAGAAAAAGAGGGAGGATATGGGAAAGTAAAGAAGGAAAAGAAGAAATTTGATGGTTAGAAAAAAAGGAAACAAAGTTTATATACATAGAGGGTGGAGGCTTTAGGATGGAAGGGGAAAAATGAGAATCAAGATGTGTCATGTACTGGTGCAAATTCTCAATGTTGAATGTGATCATAATGTATATATAAAATGTACCAATAAAATCAATTAAAACAAGAATATTCCCTTTCTTGCCACCATTAGATTGTATAATATGGGGACTAGTAATGCTATGAACCTTATTTTAGAAATAGATGGCCAAGTGTCAGAAGAAATATGCACAGTATGGTCCTTAAAGTGTCAATTTGTTTTGTGGGAGTGGTTTAGGTCTGGGGCTTATCAGATGATTATAAATGTAATATATATAAACCTGGAAGTTTTGTTTCTTTAGTTAACTCTAACTGCAAAGCACACTCGTTTGTACACCTTTCTGTCCATCAGCCTTGCTAATTTCTAATTAGCTGCTTAATAGGGTGACCTGTGAAGGTCCTTTATCTGTTATCATCTCTCTATCCAGAGAGTGACAGACAGCTTGCTCTCCTGAACTAAGCTCAGTCAGTTGGTTCTGAGAGCTTAACTGATTTCTGTCAGCCACTCCTGTTACCAACCATCTCCATCTTTAAGGAAGGGCTCTGAGCTGTTCATTCCAGCATCACTTACTGACCAATTGCCCACAAAACTTTGTGACATAAAATGGCAGGTTATTTCTTAATAGATAGAACACATTAATTTAAAGACTATTTGAGGAATAATACCCCTAAACTCTAATGGATTTGTCAAAGTAACTCAATAGTTTTTTTCATGCATCTCTAAATCTTCAGCTTGCCTACATCATTTGTTCTGAGATATGTCCTTTTACTCTGTTGTTTCTGACAGTGACTCTAACTGTATTTCACCAGAGTGAAAGGAATTTCTGTCAGTAAGTTTCTTAGTTAAACTTTGACCATCACATCATCTTAACAAAACATCAATGTACTAGACATCACTTTAAGCACTGAAATATCCCTCAACTCAGAGCATGCCTGAATATAATCAATACTGGTTGTACTTTTAATCATTTATCCAATAAATATTTTTTACACAATGCTGAGCAGTGTAAAATGCAATGAAAGAATTTCTTGATGGATAACAGAGGGTGCGACACACGTTGAATGAGCTCCCAGTTTTCTGTGTTGAGAAAGATGACATTGTCAAAGTTTTATGAAGACAGATACAGGGGAGAGACAAACAAGAATGTGTATTCACTTGCACTCAGGAAATGGAATGAAGTAGATTTCCTTATAACATACGATGTCCAGAATCCAGATGACTAATATGAACGTGGGGAAGAATTTCTTTCCAATATTTCTTTAAAAAACAGGATAGTTCAAAACACCCCTACTGCAGTACATGTAGACATAGAACATGGTTAAGCCAGGAATGAGCTTTCCTGTTACGTCCCACCCTTTGAAGAATAAGAGACAGAAGGAAAGTGGTCGGAAGATTAGTGGGCACCACCATACATGGGCTAAACCAGTCACATGTTGAAAAGAGGCTCTTTCTACTCTCAACAGAAGAGATCTACTATATATTTCTCTACTGATGATTTTTTTTGTCAAGGCTACAACCTTCTCTCTTAGTGCTGTCTCGGGACTATCACATATTGGATTTTTATACAGCCACTCAAATATTGTCCTTACTTTATCTAGGAGTGACTAGGTAAGTAGAGGCTGACAGATAAGCAAATATTTGGGAAGCATGTGACCCCCAAACAATTTCAGGTAACTAGAAATTGAGAAAATCTTTGATCATCATATTGTAAACCTCACAGTGCATATGTTTCAAACATTTAAACTTTAGAATGGTTATATCATATAGTTATACAAAAGAATTGTAGACTTTAAACACTATGCAATAGTTCTTTGTCCACAGAAACTTCTTTTACACAGTATCTCTTATTTCATTGTGCTTATAATCTAAAATAAAGATTGTACCAAAGGTCGATTATCAAAACAATCAGATATTGAATTAATTAGGACTGATAGGCTATAATAAAAGTTGAAAGAAGTAATTTTACCATAAAAAGAAATTTACTGGATTTATTTAATAAGCACTGAGGAGACAATATCTTCAATGCATGGTGAATATAAAATTAAAAAGTCCATACAGTCCATTGCACTTACAAAAGTAGGTTCAAATATTTACATGGTGTCACAATATTCACTGTGTATGTATGTTTTGTCATAGACTAATCTTTTTTCAAGTCACTAAAAAACAAGGGATGCAATAATTCTTCAATTTTATGTCTTACAAATAAGATTTTTTGTTTCTGAGCTCCAAAGTGCCACTCATTTGGCTCTTTAATCTCATAACAAAGAGATAGTAAAAGCTGGAGAAGCATAAAATGTGAAATATAATCCAGGTGCATCTCTAGATGTGACGTGAGTGTCAAAAGAAGGAACCATTGCCCAAGTTAGGGCTGAATTCTAGGCCAACAAAACGCTTTATAACAGTGCATAAACTATTATAACTTATCCAAAGTTAGCATTAAAATGAAATCTATGGGACACTCAAATGAGTAGAATAAAGATCAAATAATGAAGGAATTATGTGCACAGCTGACAGTAGAGTTAAAGCAAATGGCACAGACATTCGTGCAGGATGACTGTGGCAAAATGGTCATGACCTCTTACCCTGAGGGTCAATGGCGGGCGATCTCACAATCAGATTCTTACAAAAGTGTGGCCAGACAGAAGCCAGCTCCGGGGAACTGCAGAGGCAGCCAGAAGATAACCAGCCTGGCTTTTCTTATTTCTTCTCTTTAGAGTCCAGTGTGTCCCTCCCACTCTTTGTTCCCTGGATGAAACCAAAGGTTTCAAAAAAGACTGTGCTGACCATCAATCCTAGCTTTTTGAGGATTCTCCAAACTGATCTCCTCATAAGTGAAATAAATAGGTCACAGATAGATACATATCGCATCTTTTCTCTGGTATGAGAAAATGGAGATGTAAATGAGTCCTAGCATTGTATGTTATATA
>PVIR01028476.1:8560-22043 GCA_004026965.1 Petromus typicus | reverse complement strand
TATACACATCATGATTGCACTCCATAATGGGGATTTGTACCAGTATAAGACACAACTTAATTCTCATTTTTTCCCATAGCCCCACCCACCCTACCACCCCCCCATATATATAAAATTTGTTTCCTTACTTTTTTGTTACAATCTCAACATTGTCCCCTTTCACCTTATTTTACATTGAGCATTTTCTATTTCACAACATTAATGTCTTTTCTAAAAAATTCAGATCTTTATTGGTATATCATATATGCACATCATCATCGCACTCAACATTGAGCATTTGTATCATGTCCCCATATGTGCAGGGACCTAGGAAAGCTGCTATTTCAGCAGTGTGATGCCACAGAGGGTGGTGGCTGGTGGGCTTTTGTAACATGTGCGCTGCACTGTCTTGGACTTTGGCTTCTATTATCCAAGACTTGCAGGACAGCGGTGCCCATCTGGCCTGACTCTGAAGCAGGAAGCCTACAGAGTCGGCTCACGTAGCTGGGACAGATGATGGGGCTTCCTCGTCCCTCTTTCTGCCCTAGGCCTTGCACTGTTTCCTGTGTTGTCTACTTGTGTGCCCCTTATGCTCAACGTGCCCAATGATGGGTGGGGGGTGGACACACGCTGGACATGTGGGTGCGTACCATGTTCCCTGCAAGCTGTTCCCTGGACTTGTTGGTTCTGCCAGCGCTCTGCCTTGGGCCTTGGTGTTGGCTCCTCTTCTTTGATTCAGTACAGGAATTTGGTGGCCTGTGAAACCCTCCGTCCAGGCAAACTCAGGTGACTGTCACCTTACATTTCTCTGGATCCCTTATCTCCAAACTCCTTCCCTCCTGTCAGACATTTGCACAAACCTCGCCTTCTCGGTGCTGCTCACCACCTCCACCTCACCGTACCCCATCCTCCAATTTTGCTTATTTGCTGTTTTAAGAACTCTGACCACCTTCTTTCTTGCAATGTTCTCTACATATTTATCATACCTAATATTTATTATCTATTTGTTGCCACTAGAACTAGGTACTATAAGCACTATTTTGCCTCTTGCTTTTGCCTGGTTTATAACACTGAATGAATGAACGAAGGTTCACATTTTCTGTGTATAATGCACGAGTGCTATGGAGGGGGTAGTTCATAGATATTTACTTATTTATATTAGCATGGAAAGGGATGTTAAGAAGCATAAACTGTAATCCCTGACTTGAAACAGTGTATAATCTAGTAGGAGAAAGATAGCAGGAAGAAGAAGTTAAGAATTTTCCATTTGAGCCGGGTGTGGTGACTCACGCCTGTAATCCCAGCACTCGGGAGGCAGAGGCAGGAGGATTGTGATGTGAGTTGGAGGCTGAGCTCAGTGCCAGCCTGAACCACAAAAACGAGACCCTGTCTCAAAAAACCTAAAAAAAAAAAGAATTTTCCATTTGAAAAGATTCTCCCTTTATTTATTGCCCATCCATATAATCTAATTCGTTCTACTTTTGTTGGATTTCAACAGTTTTACATTCCTGATTCCTCCATCTCCAGCCATGGCTCAGATCTCACTTCCTGGCTGCAGCTCTGTGCTCGTCAGGCTAGACCATGTTTCTCTTTAATCTCCTTGCCTCCAGCAGAGCCAACCATAGGCTGTTCCAGACATGTACTACTTCCTGTTTCCTTGATTTCTGGCATATAGCTAGTCTGTCAGTTCATTCTTGACTTTTCTTTTCCCCTCAAATCTCACATTTGTTAAACTATCAAGTCCTACTAATTTTACTTCCAAAACAATTCCTTACATCCATCCTTCTTGTTGTTACTCTCTGCTTCTAGTCTAAGTCCACACTTTCTTTAGGAGCTAGTTTTAGGGAGTGGTTCTAGAAATGGCCCCTAGAGGCCACCATAGCATTTGGTGCTACGTGTGTTATGTACCATCAAACCACACCTTCTTGGCTCAAGGTCAGGTTCACCTAACAGACTCTTGAAAGTCTGCTTGTCCCTGCCCGCTTAGTCTCCACAGAGTAACCTTTCTTTCCTTGTCTAAGACACATGACAGATGTCAAACCTATGATAGGCACTAGGGACACTATTCTCATACTTAAATACCATCTACATATGTGGTGAATGTTATGTTTCCTCTGTGGCTTATAACTTTCCAACATGTTTCCACCCTTTCCCCAGTTAACCTTTTGGGGTCAGAAATCCTTTTAAAAACCTGATGAAAGTTGTACTTATGCATAAAACTGCTCTTACAAGATCAAGGTCAAGTACCCTAGAACCTGAAGAGTGTGGACTTCAGGATTCCTACACCTGCATGATCTAATTTCAGCCTTTGGTAGCCCAACCTGCCATCTTCTCTCCATTTTGCCCCTTGTTGGGACCACTGTCTCACTCTGTGGCCCAGTAACATGGATCTTTACAGGACCATCTCTCTTCATCTAGTGACCATTATCAAGGACTTCTTTCTTTAGGTCTTGAATCACAGAAGCATATAGGTGAATGAACTCATGTCACCAATTCCCTGGACTTGGCACTCTGTATGCCTTTGTCTTGCTCAGGCTGTGCCCACCACTGTTGCCTTTCTCTCCTCATTCACCAATGACCACTACAAAATTCCACTCTTCTAGAAGACTGTTCAAAAAACCATTCCCTCTTCCTATGGGTGCCATATTGGATTTCTCCTCTGGGTTTTCACAACTCCTTGTAAAGAGCTGTTACCCTGCCCTTAATACACTGCATGATAGTTATTTGTGGGACTGTTTATTGAACTAAATTGCAGGCTTTTAAAGGACAGACATAGTTTTGTTTTTTGTTACCATTTTTCTTGGCATTCAGTGTCAAAAAATACTCATTGAATATATGAGAAAATAAATTAATGCATAGGAAGAGTGAATTAAGCTAGAAAGGATGGATCGTGCCTTACCAAGAGGGCCCTGGATGCTGGTCTGTGTATTTTGTTTTTTATTGATCAGTGTCCTTGTTGTTTAGGGCTGATAGAAGAAATTGCTGTAGATCTGGTGACTTAAACAAGAAGCATGTATCTGGAGCCTAGAAGTCTGTGAGATCAAAGTGCCACTTGGCCAGATGCTGGGCGAGGGCTCACTTCCTGGTGTGCCACGTGCTGGCTTCTTGGTGTGTTATCAAGTGCCACTTGACTTCCTGTAAGAAGGCACCAATCTCATCATGGTGATGCACCCTCATGATCCTCTGAGCTTGCTTGCCTCTCAGTGGGGTCAAGCAAGTGTTTGTGACCACAGAGGTAGGTGTAGCATGTAGAATGGCTTGAATGGCAAGGTCTGAGCATGGGTTTTGATAGCAGGTCTAGGGCTGTGCTGGGGAGTGGAATGGCCTGCTGGAAGCCAGGGCCTTGGGGACAGGCGCAGCTCTGCCGCATGTTAGCAGGTATTAATTAGCGTGTTCTTCTCTTAGCTTTGCTTTCCTCACCTATTAAATTGGGAGGGTTCAGACATCCTTGGTGGTGCACACTGGTAATCCCAGCTTTCTCAGAGGCTTAAAGAAAGACTTAGAAGTTCAAACCTAGGCCAGACAATTTGGTGACTTAGTAAGACCCTGTCCCAAAATAAAAACTAAGAATTAAGAGCGATCAAGGATGTAGTTGAGTATGAGGCCTGAGGTTCAATCTCTTGTACCACAAGACTAAGAGATTTATCCTGAAATCCTTGATTGTGTGCCTGCATCTTTCTTTCTTGATATTGCTTCTGTGCTGCAGGCCCAAACCTGCAGTTTCTTTAGGAGCCAGAGAATTAGTGGTCTACTGCTAGAGATGGCCCCTGGAGGCCACCATAGCACCTTGTGCCTTTCTTAATTTGGAAGCCTAGATAGAAGACTCCATTGTGATGGCATTTGAGGGTATTTCAGGGTTGATGGGGATCTCAGATGTCATCAGGGCTTTGACTGCTGGATAATTAGGCCCCAGGTGATGGCCAGTTGTGTCTCCAACCCTTTGTCTCTGTCAGCCTGGCTCCAGCTCCCTCGTATTCTATACCTGGATACAGAAGCAGCTGCTGGCTGCGGCCTTCCTGCCCAGGACCAGCCTCTTATCAGAAGGAGCCCTGAGTGGGTGGGGTTTGTGTTCACCCTGCCCCCTGCTGGCTGAGTGACAAGGGCTACTGCTTTAACCAGGCCCCAAATCCCAAGAAAGAGAGAGAGAGAGAGAGACAGAGCAAGAAAGAGAGAGAGAACCAAGTCTCCCCAGCCTCACAAAGCTGAAAGATGGCTGTTTGTACCCAAGCTGAGATGTGAAGGAATTGAGGGGAGAAAGGTTGTAGAACATGTCCCACACCTCTTGCCCAGGGCTTTTGAGTGACTGTCGTCTTTCTAACTGTTCAGATATTTAGAAGTATTGTACTTAAACTGTAAATCACCTACATTGGGATTTTTTTCCCTTATCGCTGCAGAAAAATCAAAGGAACCTGCAATTTCAGATATGAGTTTTGAGCCCTCGCTATGCCATTTATTGCGTGAGCTTGGGCCAGTTACTTCCACCAGAGATCTTTGTCTTATTTGTTGTTCAATATAATTTCTTGAAGATACCTGCATAGTTGAGTCTTTTTGCAATGAAATACAATTTAATTTAGTTTGCAAGCTAACTACCCGTCTCAGGAACATCCTTTTGTACAGCAGCTGAGTACCAGAAAATCATAGCCATTGAGTATCAGCCAGTTACAGGCAATCTACTGATCCGACTATGGTCACATGACGCAGAGCTGGACCAATCAGCTGCTCTGAAGCTCGTTACCAGTTTCCATCCAGAGGTGCTGCTTGCTCCCTGGGTGAGGGAGCTTTCTTAATCCACCATGTGGTGCTTGGGGTGCACCTTTCACGAATCATCTTTTGCTCAGTTAAATTCTGTTCAGTTTCACACACTGAAGTTTTCCTGTTGCTGTGTAGAGGGCATGAGTCCACTTCTGGTATAGACCTGCTGGTAGAGACCTGCTGTGAGAAAGAACTTCCTGTTAAGATAATACAAAAGCTCTCCCTTGTGTCTCGGACCTGTGCTGGTGATCCTTCAGTGGACGGTGGGATGATCAGTTCACGGAGCAGATTCCCCCTTGCCTCTTCCATCCTGGGGCTGTCCTACTGGCAGACCCCTGCAAGGGATGGCTGAATCGAAGAATATTCTGGGCTGCTGGCTTGCTGGTAAGTCCAACATCATTACAGGAGTAATGAGGATGGGAGAATGTCCAGGGAACCCTACACCTACCTTCCTGGAGCAGTCTGTTACAGGAAATGAGGGTGGGAGTTGTCAGGGGTGAGGGAGGACTGATGAAGCCACGGCCCTGGAGACTGTGCCCTGTTGTTGAAGGGGCGCCCTGACCCGCTGGTTCAGAGACCTCTAGCCGTCTGTTTACTTCTTCTGCATCGGTGACTCTGTCTTAATGCACACCACAGGTGGCTACACAGATTTTTAAATGGGAAAAGATAAAAGGTAAATAAAAAATTTTGAGACTGTATAGTATTTTTTTTTAAACTAGTTTTGCTGGCTCAATATGTGTTTTTCCTGTTGGGTGAAATGCACTGATATACCCAGCCTTACAAAGGCGCTGAATTAAATTGCATTTGACATAATTGACTGGATAATCTTTATTTCTGATACTAACAACACACCTTTGGAATCTTTTCAAAAAACAAGAAAACTGAAACAAATCAAGGCTCTTTGATTACTATTGATAAGGAATTCCTTTCCTTCTTTTTCCATAGTGTCTGTTGTTGGGGACCTTGGTATCAGTCCTGGCAAAAGCAGCCAGAAAAAAAATGTCTCCCTTGTCCCTTATGACAATTTTGAGTGCAACTACAGAAAATCTTTTTACCTGTTGACTCTGGCTCCTTTGCAAGGACAAACACTTCTCCTTTTCATTTCCAACATTACTCCCCTCTGTGATGCCATTTTCTGGAAACCAAAGTAAGTATTTTCTCGGTTATAACCGTGACACACAGTACATGGCCCTGGACTGGCAGCTCCCGATGCAGGTTCGATGTCTTCCTGTTATTTACTGAACTGTCAGCACAGTTTCTCTACTGGATCCTGGTCTTAAATCAGAGATCCCAGCTCGGAACCTAATGTGAGAGAAACCAGGGCGTTTTCTTTATCTTTCTTCTTTTGCTTGTCGAACAGTCAGCAAATGGAGACATAACACTAACAGGTACGTGCTGAATAACTCTCGAGCTCTAATGATGTGGCCAAGTAGCTCTTGTCAAGCTACTCTGAGCAGATCTGTACTCTCCAGGAGTCAGACCCACACTCCTGTGTCTAATAAGATGTTTCGTATTGAGAACATACAGCCAGAGCTCCTGAACACTAAACACTTTGTGGGAGTCTTAGGGGAAGACTTAGGGTCAGGATTAAAGGAAGTCATTTCAACTTCCTGGTTGATTTGGTCGGTTAAGATTCACCGGGGAGGTTGCCAGGCATTCTTGGGTTCAGCGTGGAACTGGTCCCCTGATGAACTGCCTCTGTGTCAGGTGTGTGTTATCTCATTAAACACACAGCTAGGGAGTGGCAGCTCCTTGCTAGGCACGGAGCTGCATTTTGGTGGGTGGTGGATGTAGGTGAAGGTCCCTTGGTCCCTGCTGCAAGGGAACCTACTCTTGCAGGTTCAAATGGAAAATAAGTAATTGCAATACTTCAGGAAAGCATTTGCTAGACTCCCTTTAGGTAACAGGAAGGCCTTGGTTCATTGTGAGGCAGGTTCCTGAGCCTGTTCCTCCAACCTCTGCCTCCTAGAATATTGTTTCCAATAGAGATGGTTTCCAAGAGTCCCCTTGGCTTGCTTCCTCACAGTAATTAACTCAAACCCCACTGAAAGAAATGGATTTGAGTTAAGCTCTTGAGTGAAATGATAGGCTGTAAAAAGTAATGACTGGTCAAGGAGGCCACCTGGCACACTGCAAATGCCCTGTCCTGGCTGTCCCTTGACAGTCATGGGGCCAGGGACATGCTAGTAAACTAGTTCAGGGAGAAATGAAGATAAAAACCATGCTTGGTGAGGCTGGTCCTCTTCCAACATGTGAGTCTTCCCACGTTGGCTGCTTTAACACTGTCTATGCCTTACAAGTGCCTGAGATGAACGGGCTCCAGTGAGCCCCCAGAGCTGGCTTCTGCACACAACTGCACCAGACTTTGTTTCACCCTCAGTTCCCCAGAGACAAACGTCTCTGCCCTGCTATCACCAGCGCATGGTAAATGTGGAGGTGAGCTCAGGCCTTGCCACGAACTCCCATGGTGCCTGGCATGGAAGAGAGTCTCAGTAAATATAGATGCCTGAGTGTTATGCATTGCCACACAGTCAGCATTCCCTGGACACCAGCAGGTGCTGGCTATCCTCTTATCTTCTTATTCCTGAGGGGTCTGAAGTGGATCAAGGTATGGGCCATGCCTGACAGCATCCTACACATCATTTGGGGAGCTGTAATGGCATCTCTAAGATGAGCGTGGTGAACGACCCGGTAGAAGTTGCCACAGGATGAAGGGGATGGGGAACCAAGGATGTCTTCGTAGTGGAGGGACACGGGCTGAGAAGCAAGGTAGATGAAGGGGTGAGGGGGGGGGATGCCACAGCAAACCGGTGTAGGCCAGTGAAGTTCTTTCATTATTGTTCCTCTGAGCAGCCTTTTAAGACAACTTGAAGCTTGGGCCATCATGAAATCTGAAATGTGCTGCCTCTGTCTACGTACTGCATGCACATCTGTGTTTTCTGGATTAAAGCACTAAGATGTTTTCAGCCCCTAGGTCCAAGGGGACCATATCATCCCTTGTTGAGAACATGTAGGTTCAAGCCAGGAACCCCAGGTGGGCAGGAAACCACAACTCTTCCCGCTCCCCCGTCAAGCACCTAATGAGCAGTCCCTAATTATTTGCAAGCTAGAGGAAAACATCAAAATGCACCAGTGCCAGAGAAGAAGTAGCTCAGGAAGTGGGACGGAAGGATAAGATAGCATGGGGTGAGCGAGGAGGTGCAGGGCTTTGTTCTACTTAAAGATAAGAAAGGTGAGACCAGGGCGGGGGCAGAGAGAGGCACTGGTCCAGTGCCAGGCTAAGATGTCCAATTCCAGGCATTGTCAGAGCCAAGCCTCTTGCTAGCGATGAGGACAGATCCCTGGTGACTTTAGGGTCACAGACTGTGTGCAGCAAGGTGGAGATGAACAACCCCAGTGAACTTACTGCGCACCAAAGTTTTAATGAAAGAGCTACAATTACCAAGCTCTCCGCCTTTGGCACTTGAGAATCTATCTCAATTTCCTCTTTCTTTCTGAAGCGACAGTGATTAAGGATTCATTCTGTACATAAAACAAGTGATCAATGGCTCCTGGCAGTTGCCATTGTCTCTCTCTCCCCCCCCATCAGTAGACAATGTATCTCGGGGAACTGCTGGGCCTGAGAAAAATGAGTTTGCCAGACACAGTTCTATTTTGATTTAGATCACAAATAGCTCAGCTGAGTTTTTACATTGATAACAAGGAGATGGTTTCATTTCGCGAGTCCTGTGATCTGAGAACGAGTCTATCTCTTTAGACAGAGAGAAACCGATCTGTTGGTGGTTGTCATAACACCCTGGGCCTGGGGTGTTGGGGTCCAGAGGGCACATAAGGGATATCCGACCTGGCCCCTTTCTGGGAACCTCAGGAGTGGGCGGGTCTGACCTCCACGGGGTTACCTGGACCACCCTCACTGGTCTGCTCCCGTGAATGGCAGGACACTCAGACCTACCTGGAGAGGACAGGGAAAGGCAACAGAGGGCCGGGCTGGAAGGATAGACTGTCATCTGTGGCTGTGACATCCAGGTGGGGGACTGGAAATCAAGGAAGAATGAGTGGATAAGAAGAGAAAGCTCCATCAGCTTTTCTGGCCACTCTGAAGCCGAGACTGCTGGCTCTTAGGTGTCCTCAAACAAGAGTAAACATGGGCACTGGAGAACAAGATGGCCGTCAGCCTGAAAGGCACAGGCTCACCCTCTTCACACTGGCCTCCCTCTCGGTACCCATTTTTCCTAAGGGAGAAATACACATGGAATTGCACTCAAAGAGCCTGATTCTAAAACAGGAGGCCATCACAAGAACAAAGAGTGACTTGGTGAGAGAAGCAAGATAGAAGGCTTCAGAGAAACCACTGTGGAGGGCTGTGTAGCTGAGGCTGGGCCAGGAGGATGGAGGAAGCTCCTTGGGAAGGGGACAGCTGGGCAGCTAGTGACAGGCAGGGGAGAGGCACCCCAGGCAGAGGGCACAGTGTGGGTGAAGACATGTGGCTTCTGCAGAGATTGCTAAGGGAGAGTGGGGGGAGGCATGGGACGAAGAGTAGGCTCATGTCTGGGGACTGTAGCACCCCTAGTTCTTGTAAGGCAGGAAGTAACTTCATATAAAATAATGCCTGTGTATATTCCAACTATAAAAAATAATTAAAACGTTGGAAAGTTCTGGAAGGAAAGAAACTAAAATGTTGGCAATGGTTACCTCTGGGTGCTGGGATTAGCAAGTGACCTCTTTGTCCTTTGTTGAATTTTTTTCTGTGCAATCCCTGGTACAATAAAGAATTATCTGAATTCTTCCCATATGATGAAGACTATCTCTCCTTCATTCACCTTTTTGGGAGACTATTTAAAGCAGCTTATAGGGAGATACAATTTACATGCCGTACATCCCCTATTGAAAGTGTGTAATGTGATGTTTTTCAGTATATTCAGTTGGCAACCGTCACCACAATAGATTTTAGTACATTGTCATTACTGTCCCCAAGAAATCTTGTGCTTATTAATAGTCATTCTAAATTTTCCTCAACTACTTCTACCTCTTTCTGTCGCTACAAATTTGTATATTTTGGGTTCTTAATAAATGGACTCAGGCAACATGAGGTCTTTTGTGACTAGCTGTTCTTTCTTGAGATCACACTACCAGTGTTCATTCATGTTGTACTTTCACGTGTCATGTGTCTGTTCTATTTATAGAAGAGTGATGTTCCATTGTATAGATGTACCACACTTGGTTTATCCGTTGCTAGTTGATGGACATCTGTCTGTTTAGTTTCCATATGCTTATTACTACCAACAATACTCTGAAAATACTCATCTAACAACTTTTACAGGAATATAGATGTTTAAGTACTTTGAATGTATACTTAGACATGACATTGCTGGATCACATGGTAACTCTAATTCTGTGAGGAAGAGCTAGTCTGTCTCCAAAGTCTCTCTGCCACTTGTGTTCCCACTTGAGCAGTGCATGAAGGTCCTGGTCTCTCCTCTTTATCAATGTTTGCTATTAGGTACCATCCTAATGGGGTCAAGTGGCATCTCATGGTGGTTTTAAGAGGTAGCAATCTTTTATGTGCTTAAGGCTGATAATATATGTTATTGAAATTCTTTAAGTCTGACTTATTTGCCCTCTTTTAAAGAGTTACCTGGGGCCAGGGATTTAGCTCAAGGGCTACCACGCCTACCTTGCATGCACAAGGGCCTGAGTTCAATCCCTGGTACCATAAAGAATTATCTGAATTCTTCCCATATGATGAAGACTACATTCTCATGTGTGGATTTTCTTTTTCATTTCTTGATAGTATTCTTTGAAGCACAAAATTTCTATGTTTAACCAAATCTAGTTTATCTCCTTTGATTTTAGGTACTAAAAACATTTGCCTAATCCCAAGTTACTGTGATTTATGCCTGTTTTCTTGGAAAGGTTTTGTAGTTTCAGCTTGTATTGAAGCCTTTGATATGTTTTGAATTAATTTGTATTTGTCGTATAAGATAAAGTTGCAACCTTGTTCTCTTGTGCATAGATATCCTGCTATCTCAGCTCCATTTATTGAAGACTTCTCTTTTCCTGGATGGACTTGGCATCCTTTCAAAACTCATTTCTCTTTCTATTCTGAGCTTACTTCTGGACTTTTGGTTCTGTTCCCTTGGTCTGCCTGTCTGTATTTATACCACTGGTTTGTTCAATGTGTTTTGATTCTTGTAGCTTTGTAGTGACTTTTGAAGTTGGGTAGGATAAGTCCTTCAACTTCCTATTCTTCTGAACCCTTGACCTGTTATGTAGCCTTCAGGACCATCTCGTCAGTTGCAGGAAAACAGTCAACTGGGATTTTGATAGGGATGGTTTTGAACCTGGAGATCTCGAGGCTTTAATTTTCAGGAAGGCAGTGATGCACCATGGAGGGGGAAAAGAAAGAATGGACGTTTCAGTCTCAGGTGATCATCTGTTCATATTTGAAATCTCAGCACTGACTGGCTTTGTGATCTTGGGCAACTTCATCTTGTTCTCTGAGCCTGAGTCCCCTTCTGTAACAGAGGGAGAAGGGGCTTTGGGTACAGGTGTCATGAAGATTAAAGGTGGTTAACTGTGCAGGAGGGGAGGGCAGTCCCTGTGCAGAGCTGAAGTGTCCATTCATTTCCTTAGGACGCGGGAACTCACCCAACTAATGAGAGGGAAAGTATCAGATTAGAAAGCTGTAAGGATTCAAAGGGAATCAGAGAATAAACGAATGTAATTGACATCGTCTTAGTTACTTTTACTATTGCTGAGGTGAAATACCCAACACTCACAAGTTAAGGGAGGAAAGTTTATGTAGTTCACAGTCCATAGAAGTTTGAATCCATAATCAGGAGGGTTGCATGGCAAACAGGAATTGCAGACGAGAAACAGTTCATAGTGGGAAGAAGGTAGCCATGCAAGCAGGACCATAGCAGCTTCTTTCTGCTCCTTGTATATTCTATTTAGACTACTGAGCTCAGGGCAGTGCCAAACCAATCGGTGAAATGATTTAGTAACTGCACACTTTTCATTCCAGCATCACGCCTGTTAGATCTAGCCTTCTCTGGAAAAGCCCCATCTATGACCACACAGAACTTTGGACTGACAACTAAACGTAAACCATACGTTCAGATTTATGGTAAGATAGGTTCAGACAAGCAGTCCTTATCTTTGGCCCAACCTTTCTTTTGCCCCTAGAATACTTTTCTCACCATAACTGTGCCCAAATGACAGCCACTTATGCTGTTGGCCTATTTTGAGATGATCTTCCTGTTTCTGAAAGCTTCCAGCACTTTTTCTTTTCTGACAGCATCTAATTCCGTTGGCCTGTTTACTGCTGAGTTGAAGGAGTCTTGACTTTGCTTCTAAACTGTGGGTCTATAATGGTAGAGTTCTGGTTGGCCACACCAAGCATGCTCCCAGTCATCTTCCTACAATGCGGCATGTGTGTGAGTGTGTGTGCTAATGTATGTGCATAGCCTGATTGTCCAGTATTCTTTCCACCATCTTCCTCAGACACCTGCTTCATCTTTAGCCAGTCTCTGCCAACAGTGAAACATTAAGGGGCACAGATGACTTAACTCTTGAAGATCAGAGAAGGGGATTTCTTTGTCTTGGAGTGCAGGGGCTCACATTGTATCCCCACCTGGCACATATGGGTGGTGGCAGAGACCTCTTCAGGTGACATAACACTGCTACTGAGCAGATGAAAAATCACATCCTCTTTGATATGTATTTCTTTGTTTATGGAAGAGATTGAAGTTTTTACATTATTAGCTATTGAAGTCAGCCAGCTTTCTGTTACTGTGATAAAATACTTTAATAATGTAAAAGGGGGAGAGGCCTATTATGGCTCATGGATTCAGAGAAGTTAGTCCATGATCTCTCAGCCCTGTTGCTTTGGATCTGTGGTAGCACAGTTCATGATGGCAGGAGATGTGGCAAAGGTGTTATGTTCACTTTATGGCAGCTGGGGAGCAATGAGAGAAGTGGGACTGGAGCCCCAAAAACCCCTTCAAGGACTCACCCTCCAGTGACCTAACTTCTATCCAGTAGGCCCCACCTTCTGTAGGTTCCACCACCTCCCAACAACATCAGGAACTGGTGACCACACATTTAATACATGGGCTTTGAGGAACACTCAAGACTTAAACTATAACATCTGAGCTTTTTATTTTTAAGCATTTTATAGTATTTGAACATCTGGAGTTGGTGTTGGTTAGGAAAAAGCTGGGGAGTAGCAGGAGATGCACTTCCACAACTTGTTAGGGGCTGATCTGTCCTAAGCTTGTATTGGCTCAACATGGGGTGTGTGTGCATGTGGGCATGTGAAATGTAGTTTGTGGAAGTGTGAGAATGTGTGTAAGTGCACACACAGGAGTGTGTGTGTATGGTGGTGAGCGTGTGTGTGTAGACACAGACTGGGGACCTGGGGACTCCCCACTGGCCTCATTCTGTACCACTGTCAGTTTTAATAGACATGTTTTGCCATGACTTCCCTGCCAGATGCAAATCGCAGCATCCCGGGCTTCTACTGAGGATCTCAGCTGAGACTCATCTTGTTTAGTTCTTTCATGTCAGGCTCTTTGCTGAGTTCACATGTTGGCACCCCTGGCAGAACCCCTCTTCTGTGAGCGTAGGCTTCTGCTCACTTCCTTGAAAAAGCAGAATTGAACATTACATGTTGCTTTTTTTGTATCGATTGCCAGTTAATTATCTAAATGTCTGACGAAGGCTGAAAGTGTCGTTGTGGGTGTGAGAAGAG
>PVIR01028475.1:0-21925 GCA_004026965.1 Petromus typicus | reverse complement strand
ATCCTCCTGCCTCTGCCTCCCGAGTGCTGGGATTACAGGCGTGAGCCACCACGCCCGGCACTGTGGTATGTGGTACTGGTTGCTGCTGGGTGTGGGTCTCCACACCCAGTATTGTTATGTGGTTACCGGGGAATCGAACCCGGGTCCTTGCGCTTGCAAGACAGGCGCCGGAACCACTGAGCTAACTCCCCGGCCCGCAGTACACTATTCTTGATGTGCATAGAATCTGCCAAGATGGGCATAGACATGGGAACAATTGGTATCTGGGGTGGGACAACTCTTTGAGGACATACTGCAACATATCTAGTATTCCTGGCTCATTACACCAGTAATTCCTCCGGTCTTTGTGATAACCAGAAGCATTCCACACATATCTTCAAAGCTATGCTGCTCTGTGTGATAAAACAGTCAAATAGCAGTGCACTCAGCTCAGGATAAGACTTGAGGGTGACGTGTAAACCAAATTGTTGAATCTTTTGCGAAAAATGACATAGGCCTAACAATCTGTCATTAAACAATTAAAGTATAATCTCATAAATTATAAAATACTCTCACCATTGCTGAGATGGAATTTAAAAGTCTCTCTCAAAAAAAAAAAACAAACAAAAACAAAAACAAAAAAAAAACTAGTCCATGAATATTGCTTTCTGACTTTAAATAGGGTAAACTAATACTCCCATCCTCCCCCAAATATTTAACCTTATGATTACATCAGGAAGGCACCACTAGAGGTTCAGCCATGTTGATCAAACACCTACCGATCTCCTGAAAAATGAGCGTGGACCTCAGGCTGAGACCGTGTAAGGGATATGACAGGAGTCATCACTGAGAAAAGTTGGTGAGGACTCAGCGAAGCTGGCTGCTCCAGGCCATCTCCTGGGGAGCTTTACAAACATCTGCAGGCGGGCCCAGGAGTATCTGGTTTAAAATAAATCACTCCCAGTGATTGACCAACAGAGCAGAAAACCACAGAATCCCAAGGAATCCTGAACAGGAGGCATATAGAAAAGAAAGAACATTCTGAAAAATCTATGATCCCACTGAATGCCACATCGACAGAAAGGCCAGGAGTTTTATGGAGTTCAGGAAGAGATCTTTTTCTTCCACCATTTAGCCCATGGTCTATTACCTTGTCTGGCTTACGTGCCCTACAAACCTAAAGAGGGCTAATTACAGAGCCAAAAATCATCTCTAGCCCCAAATCAGTTCATGTAGGGCTCTGTGATCTGAAAAAGTATAATTAATCTCTACTTAGAACCATATTAAGCAAACTAATGAACTCAAGGATAGGACAAGTAGGGAACACCAGGCTGTTTATTATTTAGTCTGCATGATAACAGTGACAGATGGATTCCAGGACTGAATCACAATAAAGCAAGCCCATGTGAATCATCTAGTTTTTACAGCCACATTAAACTGCTGTTTATTTCCCCATCTATTTATCTTACTCCCTACTAAAAATCCTTCATTTATATAGCACTTGGTTGAATATTAATTTATTCTTAACTGTTAGAAAGCATT
Source organism: Petromus typicus (assembly GCA_004026965.1). Lineage (NCBI taxonomy): Eukaryota > Metazoa > Chordata > Mammalia > Rodentia > Petromuridae > Petromus > Petromus typicus. Next base: position 20,404 of record PVIR01028475.1, on the reverse strand, counting down.
CCAATTATTTTGATAGTATCTGCTACCAAAAGATGCATGTTACCTTCTGCATGCTGATGTATTAGGAAATTTTTTGAAGGATTGACTTGAGAATTTTTCTTCTCCCCTAGAAACGAGTTTCATTTAAATCCTGTAAGCAACTTCTGACTTATAAGACACTACAAGAGCAATAATCCACGTAGAGCTGATCTGTCCAGCTGATATTCTGAGAGCCTGAAGTAATCTCTGTCAAACAACATGATCCTGCTTTCCCACAGTGGCTTCTCCTCCACCTGACAACAAAAGGTGCCCAGACAGAACAGTCCATCGAGGCCAGGTGCTGACGGTAAGGCTGTGCCAACTGGGAGGTGCCGCGTGGTAAAGGGACGTGGCTGGCAAAAGCTGCTAAACTTACTGATGACAAGGAAGTAGAATTACCATAAGGCAAGCCCACGTGTATCTAGTTTTTACAATCACACTACATTGCCATTTATTTCCCCATCTATTTCTTCCCAAGAAGAAAGCTGATTGGTGTGACAGAAATCTCAAAACACAGATCCATCATACCTGATTAATACAAGTGGTGTCTGTTTTGTTACTCAATGATGAATTCTGTGTTGGTGGTGGGTGATGTATTCGGGGGGTTCCCTGAAATACAAAGGCCTTCACCCAAGATACATTCTTTATTGGAAGTGGTGACGGAAGGGGGAGTCTTATTTATTGCTAACTAGTTTCCTGCTCTGTTTGCAGAATTCACTCATCCAGCAAGCTTGTTCTGAGAACAGTGTTAGATACAGAACAGTTGTTCTTCTTTTCTTTTCTTCCTTCCTCTCTTCCTCTTCCATAGTGCTATGGTGAATTGAGTTTAAATATTACGTTCTGATGCAGAAATTCTTAACCTGGGACCCAGGGATACACCTAGAATCTGTGGACAGCTTCAGAGTCATTAAATATGGATAGGGAACAATTGCATCATTATTTTTACCAGCCTCTCACTAAGATCTAGCATTTGACTCTTTATGAATATAGGCAGCAAACCACAGCAGTATTAAATGTACTTGGGCCTCTGTCATCAAAAGAAAACACTATACGTTTGTCTTGTTGTGTTTCTACAGATAGCTCAAAAAATTCATTGTGCTCATCACTATTCAAAATTATAATAGGTTTTTAGCCCCACTATCAGACTTTTCACTTCAACATGCTAGTGAAGAAACACGTGTGTAACTAAATAATAAATTGACATCTTCACATTTTCAGATAAGTGGTTTTTGTGTACTATGATGCCATGTGTCAAAACATGCTACCACACGCTCTACCTCAGAGCTATCTCCCAATCCCTGTATTTCAACAGTTTGGTGATCTGATTTTAATATAGTGGGTTTGTTTTATAATCCTATGTGGTTTATGCATTTAAAAGCTTTATTCTGAGAACGAGTTCACAGGCTTCACCACATACCAAAGCTAACCCCAGCACAGAATATCCATAAATTCTTACTTGCCTGACACTATTAGAGCTCTATATCTCTGATTTTCAGAGCCTGACGCAGTGAAATAACCTTCCTACCATAGAGAAAGGCAGCCATTTCCCTCCACGTTGCATCTCAGTCTTCCTCCTGAAGACTCTCGGTAGTCTTAAGAACCCTGCTCAATGGTCTACGACCATACCACCCTGAACGCGCCCGATCTCGTCTGATCTCGGAAGCTAAGCAGGGTCGGGCCTGGTTAGTACTTGGATGGGAGAACCCTGCTCAATGCATCTTTTCCCAGGCAGGCTTCGCTTTGCCCTTCCACATTTCATCTGAGTCCTATCCTAATAAAAAATAACACCAAAGCTCTTATCTGGCAGCCACTTCTACGACGAGACTTTAATACTGCTAACATCAACAAAAATCCTATCCAGTGGGTATTAAACAAATTTTTATAAGAGATTTATTTTTTAATCCTATAATTTTTAGAGAGTATCACCAGGCCACAAATCATTTGGATCAATTCTAAATGGTAAATTTTGGCTAAGCTAGTGTGCAGGTGTCATAAAGATATATGAAATGGTTTCTGTTGAAAAAAAAAGATCTCAACAGCTTCTATCAGGATCTTTCCTGATTCTTCTAGACTTTCAAATGCTTATTGTTGTCCATTGCAACTGCATGTACTCTATACTTGTAACATCAGAAGTAAATCGGTGGGGATTTGGCATCTCTCATAAAAAACATTGCTTGCTAATTTCTTTCCTATGTGGTCTTGCACTTAATCTATGGTGAGATATGAACTGTGAGTGGTGGTCAGACAGTGGATCTAACCCACAGAAAGATAGTATAAACTTAAAGGTGAAATAAATCCATCTCTTTACATCTATCTGAGTAAAGAAACAGGTAAATGTTAGAATTATTTTCCAAAATCAGCGACTGAGTAACAAGGACTCACAGCAGAAATATATGTATTAACACAAATTAAAAAAAAAAACAACATGCATCTTGAGACCATAATATTGTGAAATTAACTAGATGTACAAACTTTAATATACATAGCTTCTCTTATAAGAGAAACCCGAACATAACAAAGAGCAAAATAAAAGATAGGTAATACGAAAAAGAAAGTAAGATAAGGAGAGGTGAAGCTTGGTCAAAGGAGAAGGGTCACGGGGAGCAGGCCTGGCAGGATCTATTTCCTTCCCTTCTCCTTCATCCTTCTGCTGTCCCACCGGGAGCTGTTTCTCCTCTGCCAGGCCCCTCTGCCACACTTTAAAGCCAGCCAACATGGACAGCAACCTCTACAAACTACCAGCCAAAACAAACTACCTCCCTATAAGTGGAGGATGTCAATTATTGTGTCCTAGCAAAAAACAGAAGTGGCTAAGTTCATTTTCTGAAACTCACGTCACAACTTACTGTCCTCAGTGGCCTTTCTTCACACAAATATCTGCACTCAGCCATGGTGGACGGTCTGCTTGCTGTCTCCTACACAGGCCGAGGTGAATTCTCCCATGATACTTCTTTGGCCTTCAGCTTCTGTCAAAATGCCACTTATTCTTCAATACCATGGAAAAAAATATTTATCTCTAAAGCTTTACCTGAACCTTTCTTTGTGTATTCATCATGAGTTTAAATGTCTAATACAGAACAGACTATATTCTGAATGGATTATTTGGGTGGTGAAACAGCAAACTATTTGGACCCTTGGGATTGGGAATCAGAATGCCTTGGTCTTTTTCTGGCTTTGTGGTATTGTCTACACTTAACCTTTCTGTGGTTCTTGGCCTTTATTAATAAAATGGAGATGATAACACTTTCCATTTCCTCGGGTTCTGTATTAAATTAGCTAATTCAAGAAAAATTCATAGCATAGTACCTGGCAGACTGCAAACACTTGATACGGGGTACTTTTACTTTAGTTCATTGTATACTTTTGCCCACACCTTCTACCTTAAACTATGTGTGATAGTTAAACTACCATGTACTTGAAGGGAGACCACACCTTCTACCTTTAAACTACCATGTACTTGAAGGGAGAAAGTACGGCATGAGTGTTCGTCATTATTTTATACCTTATAGAACTTAGAAAAAAAATCTTTGTATATAGTAAATAATTAGTGTTTGCTATCTGAATAAAAATCAATCATTCATAAACATATTATCTAAGAATTTAGAGTCCGTTGTTGTCATCTATATGTCATAAATAGGTGAGAAGCCATGGCACTGTAAGGCGGATTCTGTATTGAGATAACAAATCACTGTAGGTATTGAAAAAACAATCCTGATTGCAACTCTTTTCTAATCCCTTTACCATGAAGGATATACCAAGAGTTCTTATATTCTCTAATTATATTTTTAAAGTTATGGTTCAATTACACAGGCATTTATTTAGTAACTATTAGGTTCCAGATACTGTGATAAAGGGTGGGGATTAGGGATTAAAAATGTCCTCTTTCAGTTCCTACAAACCAGCTGCCATTCAATACCGGACTTCGAGTTTAGGACCCAGGACCTAACACCTTTTTATGCACCATGACCTTGAAGGCCAATGCCACAGGCAACTGGTCTAGAGGATGTTCCTCCCTGTGACAAGAGGTATATCTTATGTCAAAAGGCAGAGCGCTATGCTGCTTTTATCACAAACATTTACACTAATATCTATACAAATTTTACTAGACTGTTCTAGCCTACTGGTCTGTCCCAAACAGGTCCCAGTCCATGCAAAAATGTTGGACACAATATAACCCAAGTATTTTCTCTGCAACCAACTTAGATCAGTTAACAAAGGAATCCTCAACTGCTAGGAATAGCATGAAATCAGATCAGAAAAAGAACCACGAGCAGATGTGAAGAGGAAAACCTGGGAACTTCAGGTGGAAAAGTGAAGCCACAGAAAAGGGAGCTATGTTTCTGTTCTAAAAGAATAGTGAGTTCAGGCCTAAAAGAGAGGAAAAAATAGAGTTGGGTTTCCTGAATAAATAAGTATCTGCCCTCGGTTTCAAGATGGATACATTGTTGTTGTTTTGTTTTTGTTTCCAAATCACTGGACTTGGACCCCATACTGCACATATGACAGAGGCCTTCACTTACAAAACTTTAATGACGTGGAACTTTAATGACATGGAACCTTAAATGGGTAATTTAAGATAGCATAAAGCCATTCAGGCCCCCAGGAATCCAGCTAAAACCAAAGAAGACGCTCTTGTCAAGATGTTCCGTAGGCCATCCCCTCTGGGTTACTGCAAAGCACTTTGAACTGGGTGCATCATCCCGCCTGACAGACCCAGTCAGCGCCACTCCCCAGAAAGGCAATAAATCTGGGCGTTGCCCTGGGCTCAGCCCCACCGATCCCTCACAATCCCGCTTTGATTTAAAAATGTCTCTTATATGTAAATGTCTAAGATAGCTTGTAAAGGTCTCTCAGATCTGTCCATTCCTTATTGTTTCCACTCGCTCCATCCTGCTCCAAACCTGCTCCAAATCTGTCTCCAGTCTCCCACCTGGCCTGCCCTGCAGACCCCCTCAGATAGTACATTTGGAGCGACAGCTTCTAGATCAAAGGCAAGTGGCAGTTTCACAGCATTCAACCTAATGTTTATTCGCATTCAATTTCCATACTGGAGATAGAATTACCATTGCATAAAGTAAATCTGATCATGTCACACTCGGGGAGGGGGGCTTTCTCAGTATTCTTAGAGAAAAATAGCTAAGTATGGTGGTGTACACCTGTCCTAGCACTCAGGAGGCTGAAGCAGGAAGTCTCTGAGTTTAAGGCCAGCTTAAACAATATAGCAGCACCCTGTCACACACACAAACACACACACACACACACACACACACACACACACACACACACACACACAAATCCTTTATATGTGTATTCATTCTTAGGCACCTCTGTCTACATCCACCTCCTTCTCAGCCTCATACCCCAGCCTATTCCTCCTTCCTTCTTTTGATGCACTGGATTTCTTCTGCTGCCTTGTATTCTCCATGTTTTCTCTTCTACATAGCCCTTGGCATGTGCTGTTCCAACTGTCTAGAACATTCTTTCCAACTCTCTTTGGTGATACAACTCTTTATTTTCAGAGCTTATCTTTAACAACACTCCTCGTGAGAGCCCCCTCTGACCTCCCTGGCCTTCTCAAGGGGCCTCATCACACATTCCCTTAATGCCAAGTTTTCCTCTCTCGTAGCAGTTGCCACCAGGGTTACTCTACATTCCTGTGTGTGATTTATGTTTGCTTCCCATTCTAGGAGATGGCATCTGTTTTCACTGACAACTGACTCTCCAGCTCAGTGTCAGACATAGAGTATGTGCTCAATGTGTTTTTTAAATAAATGGAACATTCAAAATCATGAAAAGGTGATGCAGAAAGATGCAGGTGTTCACAGTAGAGGCTGTGATCCTACAGAAGCAGGCAAGGGCCTGAAACTAAGGCAAGTTTTCCAAGTCATTATTTGTGTTAATCTTCCAAACAGTCCATCTTTTGCTTTATGGGTTTTATACCCAAGGAAACAAGATATATCAACTAACTTCTACTGAGGGTCAAATAAGAGTAGACCTATGCTAGAAATACAGATTTTCTGACTCCAGATTCAATCTTCTCTCTACTAAAAATGAGACAAGCAGAAGAGACAGCGAATTGCCAAGGAGTGAGAGGTAGGAGCTCAAATGCCTTCAGACACCAGGAAGGCAATGTGAAGAGGAAGCAGTCCCAAGCTAAAACAAGACAGATTATTTGGAACTTATCAGTTCAGAAGATGCATGTCCATTTGCATGTGTGAGAATCCAGGCTAGTTTGTCTTATTTTTTTAGGTTCAAACCCAGACATTTGTGTGAAATCTTTCTAATTTTAAAATACTGCGTGGATCACACAAAGCATTTCTGTAGGGGAGGAAGGAGAAGTAAAAAGAATAAAGATATGTTATGTACATATGTACCAACTGTTGTGTACCAATATTCCACTAATGTAATCATTGTACCCTGCAAACATGTACTAATAAAAATTGTAAAAATGTTTTAAAATCATGAATGTAGGAGAAAACTGGGTACCAGTTTGCAAGCCATCTAGATGGATGAGAGATCTTCAGAAAAGATCCTCTATTATTAGGACCCACTATGCTTGTATCTCGCATGGAAAATATCTGGATGAGGCCCTCATAAATAATTCTAGCAATAGTTGTCCAACTTGAACTTTGATGGATCCATGCAAGTGAGAAGACGGAATCAGTTAATCTATAACTAGTTGTATGGTTTGAAGATTATGATGTCCTAGAAAGCAAAGAAAAACAAACTGGTAGGAGGATAAACATCTTTATTTCACAATCCCTAGGAAAGTCAGTGGGCTAGGAAGCTCAACAGCTGCCACTGGAGAACATGGAGATGACTGGTTATGCTTTGCTCCTTTAGAAGAATAGACAGTGTAAAGATTCACTAGTAATGCTCTTTTAATTCAGATACCAGTAACACATTTTTAACATGCCAGAGATTATGGGAAATCTCACCTTTATCTCTGCATTTCCAGTGTGTCTTGTTGAAGGGACTAACGGATTTCACAGTTTGTTCTGAGAGATGTTATTCTAAAATAGCTGCTTTTCTCCAAGTCTGAAAGGGATTAGCATGGGGAAGAATGTCATAGATAGTCTCAATTTGTCCTTTCTCCTTGAGACCCAGCAAAGTACAGGTCTCAGTAATTGTCATGGTCTTTTCCCTTAAGTACATATTTACTTGTTTAAGCCACTAGAAACTCAGTTGCCATGGCCTTCATGAAGGTTGTTTTGTGAAGCATGTCCCAGCTTGAGTTAAAAATATCTCGTATCTTCATTTGCAAGTTAAAAAGGCATCAGAAACCATGAGTAGAATCCAATAACAACCTTCGCATAATCCTGGATCTGGAAAAATGAATCATTCCATTGCCAGGTTGGACAGTTAACGTATTTACATCCCTCTTGTATTAAAGAAATAAAGTTAGAGGAAAAACAGGAAGTTTTGGTGTATTAATAACTTGAAATGTGTTTCCTACTTTTATTAAATCATTTCTGATTGTTGGGATGGGTGGGGTGGAGCAAGGCAGGGAGGAGGCACTCTTCCCCAGAGTCAGAGACCTAAGACCCTTCCATCCCGTGCTTCCACTACCTCCTTACTCCAAAGACGACAAAGCTTTCTGTGACAGGCCTTATAGGAAGTAATTTAAAGTGAGCAAGCCATATAGTCTCTGTCACAACTGTGCAGCTCTGCCATTGTAACACACAAAGAGCCACAGACAATATATTAATGAAGGAATGATAGTGTTCTAATAAAACGTTATTTATAAGACCAGCAGCAGGCCAGACTTGACTCATAGGCCGTAGTTTTCCAATCTCTGCTCTTGTCCTACTCTTTTCAGTCAGTGGATAGAGAAAATTGCAGAAGAGTCATGTGCAAAATTTATGCATAACTTTCAGAATTATTATATTAAACAGTATTTATTAAAGTACATCATACAGAGATCAGTATATAGAACTTGCTCAATAAATACAATTGTCATCATTTTAAAAATATAAGAATAGCGGCTCTGGTATTTTTGGAAGAAGTGATCACATTTAATCTAAGGAGATCTGGAAAGGGTATAGTTGAGTCTCAAGGTAGGGCAGGATTTTAACAAACAGAAATGGAGGAGCTAGTTGGGCAAATAGGTAATATCAGGAAAGCATTATGGGGTAAGTGCGTGTATCTCAGTTTGGGTTGATATGGACGGATCATAAAAGACAAGTTTGGAAAGGTGTAAAATTCAGAAGTTCAAGGACAACATGGAGCTGCTGAAAGTTGCTGAGAAATGTAAACACAAGTATTGTGTTCCACAAATCTGTGTGTGAGTTTGTTATTTGAAACATAAACTGTATTACCTAACATGATATAAGCAATAGAAATCATAGCCTCAGTCTGGTCTCCAGCAGGCTGCTTCTCAGATACTTATAATCTTTAGCTGTCTACACAGGAGAATTGTTTTACTCAATTACGTGCCCAGAAAGTCAGTCAGATGCAAAGCTGTGTAAATGTTGCTGTGACTATCAACTGACATGAGCTTCCTAGGTAACATTCTTCAGCACACAGAGATGAACAGCCAACTGCTCAAATGTCTGCAGGGTGATTTGTTATTAAATACAGACTGAAATTCTGCTAACCATTTGGACACTTGAGAAGTGGTGTTCATGAAGGTAAACCACAGAGTGGGAAGCATGGTTAGCTCAGCATACACTTCTAGGTCTCTAAAGAGAACTACTAACCACTCACAGACACAAACCTACCTGACTTATCTGTCAGAACCCATCTGTGTTAAAAGCATCGACTTTGGCTGCCTTGTATCCAGAAATCCATACTTCTACCTTCTGATGGAGAAATCTATTCTTATATTCAAGAATAGCCTACCTAAATTGCAGTGAGTAGAATGTCTCAAAATTGGGTACCAAAGGCAATGCCTCATTCTGACATTTAATGTGTAATTCATTCATTCACATACTCCACATATTTTTCTGAGCCCCTGCTGTGTGTGAAATGTACTCATGCTGGAGGCAGTAGAACTAATCCATGAGGATCAGACCCGAGACAAGTCTTTACTCTCTACTTCACTGATCGTTGGCATCATGTTTTAAGTCTCCATTTCATTTATTTCTGCTCTAATCTTTATTATTTTTTTATCTACTTATTTTGGGCTTGGTTAATTCTTGGTTATGTTATTCCTTGAGAGGTACCAATGCATCTCAAATGTTTATTTGAAATCTTTCTACTTGTTTGATATGGGCCTTAATTGCTGTGAACTTAGTACTGCTTTTGATCTTCTTGTAGATTTTGGTACATATTTCTTCATTTTATTTGTTTCAAGAAATCTTTAAATTTGTATCTTGAATTTTTTCTTGATCTATTGCCTGGTCAAGATTATTTAATTTCCATGTATTTGTATGTTGTTTCCAAAGTTTTTCTGTTATTAATTTCTAGCTTTATTGTATTGTGGTCAGAAAATATATTCAACACGATTTCAGTATTTTTAGATTTTTGAGTCTGTTCTGTGGCCTCTCACATAATGTATCCTGGAGAACATTCCATGTGCTGATAAAACATTCCATGGCAACTGTGGATGGAAGATTCTATAGATGTCTGTTAAGGTTCATTGGGTATAGGATGTCATTTAACTCTGCCATTTCTTTGCTGACTTTATGTCTGGATAATCTTCATTGCTGAACATGGAATGCTGAAGTCCCTGATTGCTACTGTATCAATAAATCTATCTCTTTCTTTTCAGATGTATTATTATTCGCTTTATATATTTAAAGTGCTCCAACAGGTATGCATATATTTTAGAACTGTTTCTTCTTGCTAAATTGACTATTATGTAATGACCATCTCAGACTCTTTTGAATGACTTGGATTTAAAGTTTGATTTAACCTGACAGAAGCAGGGCTAATCTTCCTCTGTTTTGGGTTCCATTTTAATGGGTTATCTTATTCCACCTCTTCACTTCATATAAGTTCTTATATATCCTCACAGGGGAAGGGAGAGGTTGGGTGTGTTAGTCAGTGCACAAGTGTTTGTCTAGCAAATATGAGGACCTGCGTTCAATTCCCAGCACTAACAACAACTACAAGAAAAAATGAAGTGAGTTTCTTGTAAGCAATACAACATAGAGCTGAATCTTGTTTTTTGTTTGTCCCACTGAAATACAGCCCTATAGTCTGTGTCTTGTTTGTTTGCTTTTTATCCAGGCAGTCACTGTGTCTTTCTCAGACGTGCCAAGACTGTTCTCTGAAATATGCATCATTTCTCTTAATTCAGAAGATCATTATAATAATTACCATTCTTATGTAAAATCATAAAGACACCTAAGTGATGACCTTCTGTCCCCAAGAAAGGAACATGTAATCACAATCTAATCCAATTTCTTCCCTAGTCTTTCTGTCTTCATTATCATCATTATCTCAATTATCTATCTGTTCACCACTTTTCTTCAATGAACAAAAGAGATAAGCTCTTGGCACTGGTCTTTCCGTAACAGGCAAATCAATAAAGTCAGATTCTTGTCATCCTTTGTAGAGCAGCGTTTTCTGTTCCACAGCATCAGATTCACTTGTACATAAAGCAAAACATCTGGCTGCTGGACACGATTTTGCAACGTTGCCATTGATCATTCTGTTGTATCATGAAGAAAGCAGCTATTCTATCATCAAAATGTGACTTGCTGGCCCTTCATATGGACCAGAAGAAGAGTCAAAGTCCTTGGCCTACTGGAACTACTGACATTTGGATTCCCTGCATACATATGCTCCAACTTCCCTGGAGCTTAAAACTTTGTTTACAGCTTGATTACAAAATAACTTTGAAGATTCTATGCTTGGATAAACTGTCTGAAAACAGGTAAGTGGAAACCTTATGAATACTGTTTATCCCCTTCTTGCCCAGGATGCCAAAATGTCAGGTGTATGAGCAAAGTATGGTTATGCACACATGAAAAATGTCACAATGTAACCCATTGTTTTGTAGTCAATGTGTATTAGTAATAAAAAAACTCATGAGGATTAAAAATTGTGCAAGGCCAGCTTTTGTTTTTTTGTACGGAATCTGTCCCATTGTCTTAGACTTGGATTTCTCACATTTTATCTCATATATACTCATTGGTTGCATTTCATTATGCTAATCACTGTGCAACAGCCCTGGGAAACATTAGCAGGAAGAAAATTAAAATAAATCATCATGGAATAGTTTGTGAAAAGGGCAAAGAACTTGCTTCTTAGTGTCTTTGAGCTTTATTCACTGGCTCAATCAAGAACATAATAGTTAATCTCAGATGGACCGTGAAAAAGTTGCATGAAAAATTTTTAAACTACAAATTGGTACAGCCATTTTAATCACTGTTTTACTTATAGTAGGGTGATAACACAATGAAGCAGAAAGAGACCTTAAACTAAACTAATCTAGATTTAGAAGCTGAGAAAACTGCAGACAAGAAGGACCAAATGACCTTGTCATAGACATACTGCATGTCAGGGCAGCTCAGATTTTGAAGACAGGTATCTGGATACTTCACAGCTACTATCTCCCTTATAAGAGCCACACAAAGAAAGGAAGAGAAAGGAAATCGGGCTGTCAGTGGGGAGTCAGTAGAGAGCTGTGGGGCTATCGAAGCTGAAAATGACCCTTCCTTTTCCAGAGGAGAAAGCTAATGTTTGTCTCTATGTGATTTTACTACACTTGAGTATGGTTCCACGGTTGCTAGATCTTCTCAATTCTCTTTTAAGCTGCTATATATAAATGAATTTGAATTCAAATTGGTATACTTGACCCATTGTTAGAAAAATTACTAAAAATAAAGCTTATTTTGGACCAGGAATTTAGCTCAGTCATGCTGCACCTACCTGGCAAGTACAAGGTCATGAGTTCAATCCCTGATACGGGAAAAAAAAATTTTGTTTCCTCAAATGGAATATAAAATTTAAATGTATTCTGGTAATTTTTCTTATGCCTCAGTAAAAATATACTGAAAAAAATAAAATCCCATCTTTCTCAAAGGTTAATCTTCAAATAATTCATGTCAAGAGTTCAATTTCTCTGCCTGATGTCTGAATTATTAGTAGGGAAGAGAAATATGGTTGTTTCCTTCCTTGGCTCTCCAATTATCTTGTACCTAATGTCTTGAAAGTTAAATATGATAAAAATCTGATGGCAAAAACAAAAAAATGGAAACAAATATTATGTAGACTGTTGGGGAGTTTGAGAAAGGGGAGGGGAATGGGGAAAATAAGAATCAAGATATGTCATGTACAGGTACAAATTCTCCATATTGAATGTGATCATGATGTGTGTCTAAAATGTACCAATAAACTCAATGAAGAGGAAAAAAATAAAAAATTTAAATCTCATCATCCTGAACATATGAGGAGAAAATGAGGTCCACCATAGTTAAGTAATCATAGTTTAGCAAGTAGGGGAGTTGGGGTGGAGAAGTCCTGCCCAGCCTCTCCTACTGAACCTCATATGCTTCTGTCTGCTGATCAGAGCCTACTCAAGGCTGCAGAAGGAGTTGCTGAAGCTTTGTACAAATGTTAGCCAACACAAAATCTTGTATTAACCGTGACCATGTATAATGCTCTGTGTTACCAAATGCCAAAGGCCAAGAGATACAAAGATCAATACAACTTTGTTGTTTATCTGAAAAAGCGTAGACAAAAAAGAAGACTAGAAACACAAAGGCTAACATTAAAGTAAAATGGTTTAAACAGTAGAACTGGGGGCACAGAGAAAGAAACACCAATCATAGATCAGGAAACTAGAGAAAAGACTCAGCTGGAATTAGAGATGGATTTTACAGAAAACACAGGTTATTAATAGGAAGAAATGGGCAGAAGAAATGTCTCTGGAAGGAATGCTATGGCTAGACCCTCAGGATACAGAAAGCAGGGAATGTGCCGGAGAAACTGAGAGCAGGAATGTGTCCCTAGAGAAAAGGAGGTAAGGGAGATGATGCTGATGGAGTTAGGAAAGATACTGAGTTCACTTCACACCATTAAGAGTGAAGAACAGGTAAATGACCCTAAAACTGTATGAAGGTTACATTGGCAGAAGTTTGGATTGGAGTGGGCAGAGGCTACAGACAACAAGAAAGCCAGTTATCTGAACCATTATAGCAACCTTGGAGTATGTACTTGGATTTATTTAACTGCAAGAACCAAAAACAAAACAACATTCTCATTCATGGCACAGGGAAAACGTTAAAAGGACACCATGTGTTTTGGTCCAGATTAACTAAATTATGTATGATAATAAATCAACCTCTGGAATCACATGTGTAAAATGATCATTGTTTCTATTTGGGCACAATGTACGATACAGTGCTGACAAGTCTTTAGAACAATTTCCCTGCTTTATAGATTCAGGATCTTCCAAGTAGTATAAGCTAGAGAATCTATACCCACTCCTCAGTATCATGTAACTTTTACTTACAGCTCATTGACCAAAACCAGGAACACAGCGTCACCTAAACACAAGGAGGCTGGGAAGGACAGGAATGAATACAGCATGTTTGGTAAACATAGCTATGTCTTCTGGACTGTTGCCCAGAGTTCAAAGCAAATGCTGAGTCATCAGGCCACATGAAGTAGCAAGATGAGCTAGTTCTTTAAGTATCATAGGTGGAAACTGTATCTTCTATGTAAGGATTATGGAGAAAGATCATAACAATTTATTCACCTTTCCTTCAGAAGCCTTCCTGATATGCAAAGAGGCATGATCATAGAGTAAATACAAATGAGAAGAAAGTCCAATTTAAACTCAAACTCAATCTATGTCTGAAATTTAAAAATCAACATCTTTTATCTTGATTTGCATGATTCATTTCAAAGACAAGGTCATCCCAGAAAAAAAAAGCAATACACCCACGCTCTGATACTTGTGAAAGGAATCCTCACTTAGTATAAAATGAGATAGGACATCTTCAACCCAGGCCAGACTGGTCTTCACAGTCTTAAAAATTCTTTGTTCTTGGTGAATAAGAACAAAATTCTCTCCTACCTTTCTTCAAGTAGTTCTTATTTGTGTCAAAGAATTAGTATGCCTTAAGTATCCAACAAACAGCCAAGAAATAACTGAACTCACTTGAGGTTAGAGTTCAAGATCTATTTTTATTTTAAAAACTTTATATGTAAAATGTTTTGTTAGAACCAGAAGAAAATAACACGTTTAAATCCCCAAGGTATACAGATATATAGGAGAAAAAAGCCAAGGGAACTCTATTTACTTCCCTCTCCTTTCTTTTTTGGCAATGATTTCTTATTTTTCTTTTGAGCTACATATTGCTATTGCCTTTCAGCTTCTCTTGGGAAAACTTTTTCGTTGTTTTATGAGATATTAACAGTAGCTTTTCCTAGAACTCACAAAAAGGAAATGTGGGAGGAAACAATGTTGTTCTTACTAGTCAGGATATCCAGATTCCCTCGTGTTTTATAGCTTCTTCACAAGGCCTCGTACAGCCAGAGAGAGGCCAGAAAGGGGCCACACAGAACGGACTCCTGTCTTAGGAGCAGCATAGTGATGCCTGATGTTTGTTGTGACAACTACTAGGCTGATAATGAAGTTACAGGATGTGCAGAGTTCACTGGCCACATTCTCTCATTCGATCTGATTGTGACACCACTCTGTGAAACTGGGACTTTCCACCTCTTTCGATAATTGAAATAACTGACAGATTGCATGCAGAGGGGATCCATGGTGGTCTTAGCTTCCTCCTAAGAACTGCCTTTCCCCCCATCTGCATATGTATCTCAGTAACACCCACATTTTTAAACATCCTGAGATCCCCCGCTGTTGAGGGTTCTATACGGTAGAGCTACTGCTGCTCTATACGGTAGAGCTACTGCCACTCTTACGTCTTACTACTTGGTCTTTCCTCTACTCCCACTCTGATTGTCTTTAAACATGTCATACATGTTCTCATGTTAGCATCTTTGTGTTTATCGTTCCACCACGCATATGTATTACTTCTTTCCAAACTCTTAACCTTATTCAAATACCACCAAATCTTCACTGGCATTTATAAAATAACACACCACCTCTACCATCACCACCACCACCTAGTACTGCCTAACTCCTCAGCTGCGCTACTTCCTCCATAGCATCACCACCACCGGGCATGTTATTGTGCATTTGTTTATTGTGTGGCTGGGTCCATTTCACTAGAACAGGAGCTCCCTGAGAACAGACTGTCTCACTATGTCCCAGTCTCACTATGTTCCATGTCTCACTATTGTTCCATTAATGTTTAGAACATTACCTGCCTGCCAGCTGGCTGAAAAGCAATAGCAGGTTGAGTGAACCTAGCGCTGTGGGAAGCCATGTTTTCTACCCATAAGGAAAGCCAGCCTGTAATAAATGACAACAAAGCTAGCATGTCAGGAGGAGTGGATACCAGGAAGAAAGGGGGCCTGAGTGAATCTGAGTATCTATTGTTCCTTTTGCTGAGGTAAATTTCTGCTCTCCTACAGCAGGTGACTTTATCTTTCCATGGAGTCTATGGACCTTTCTGTTTAAGGAACCTGGAGTTGGGCCAGAGGTGAGGTGCTGTATTTACGAAGAACCCAACAAGAGCACCTAAGTCACATACCCAGAAGAAGCTGTAGGAAGGGTTAGAATCAGATCTTGGAATTTTAGTCTCACGTCATACTAGAGTTTCTGCTACTCAAAGCCCTGACATGATCACAAGGCCCAGTGATGTGTGTGCCCAGTTCCACTCAGCCAGCTCACAAAGAAGATCAAGAATGAATGGTGCCCTGCTGTTAAATATCTGCTTCCTTCTCCCAAAGACGTGCAATCAATTTCCATATATACAGTATTTTTAAGATCTACAAAGGAGCAAACAACACATTATCTTTGAGTTTCCATTAATGATTACTTCATGAAGATATTAAGAATAGAGTTTTTTAAAAATTAAATGTGTAAGTACTAAAGAAACTCTATGTGAAGTTAGGACTCAAAGGAATGATAAAAGCTATTTTTAGCTGCCCGGAGAATTTTTTGGTTTTTTTTTTTTTGAGACAGGGTATCACTAGTCTAGACTAACTGTGAACTCACTATGTAGCCCACCATGTAGCCCTAAACTTGCAGTGATCCTCCTGCCCTCAACCTCCCAAGTGCTTTGGTGATTACAACACCATACCTGGATTGGGCACAGAAATTATATGATTCACTCATGATACCTTGGCTAGTGGTGGCACTAGAACAAAAAGCCATTGTAAGTCCATTTTCCCTTCAATACAAAGCCATTTTACAATAAATCATGCCTAAAGTTTTTCCTTCTTCCTTGCCCTTTCATTCCTGTCCTAGTTTTTGATGTCATACCTACATTATTTTTCTACCAATAATCTCTCCATTAATCAGTCGTGGATAATGCTATTTAGTTGTCTGCAGAGAATGTGATGATACATTTTAAATGAACTCAGAATAATTTAAGACCATAAGGTGGAAGATAATATCATACTACCTGTGAATTAAATATAAATCAATCCAAGCTCAGCAATTTATGGGCTCATTCATGTGAAGACTAATAACTTTAGAATGTGCCACAAAGGCAGGTGTAAGGCCCATTATAAGTAGACTTTTTCTGTGTTGATAGAGAAGTTGATTATTTTCTTGAATATAGATTCTGCTTGTGGGGGGCCCAGGGATTTAGCTCAGTGGTTTCACCACCTGCCTTGCAAGAGCAAGCTCCCAAGTTTGATCCTCAGTACTAAAAAAACCCAAAATAGATTCTATTTGTACTTTCTGCCCCAAACTGTAGGCAAAGGAGTAAATAAATTACCTAGCCAAGCAGAAAAAGACAAAGCATTTAATTCCCAATAGCTTTGGGAAGTTTAATAGTATAAGAATAAGACATGGTCATAATAAAAATTAAGGAAAATATATAATTTTAAAAGGCAGTTTGTGGTATAAATAATATGTGGATGGATGGACAGGTAGATAGACAGATAGACAGATTTACACATACAAATACCAGAATATATGAAATCAAAATTTCTTCAAATTTGTGAGATATACGCTTCAAGTTTCCAGGAATTGGATGTCTCACTTTCAGCCATATGTCCGTTCTAGAAAAAGTGTACACGTTTTGATATTATGGGAGACAGTACCTAATTTGCTCAGCCTGAAACATATCAAGCCCCCTCACCAGAGAACACAGGGAAATGTAGTTCCTCAAAAGAAAAATTAAAAATCCATTCACCAGAATTTGAGGAAATGCATGCTTGAAAAGGAAAAATAATTCATATTCTCTACTGTTCTCTAATCTTACCCTTCATCTCCTCTGGCATTGTAGCTTGGGAAAGTCACACAGAACTTTGTTTAGGCGTTATTTTTCCCCATTTGTAAAACGCACAGGCTTAACATATCATTGCAGAGATTTCTTCCTGCTTCAGATGATTTTATCTCATAGACTTGGGTGCTGTCCATGGTCCTACCAAAAGTAAAATTTTAATATCTATTTCAAAGACTTTAGAGTTTATCTTGGTTAAACAGTAGATTCTGAAGGCAGAAACTCAAGTGGCTACATATTGGGCTGTCCAGGAGCTGGGGCAGAGATCTTGGTACAGGAATTAGGAAACAGAACAATGTTCCTCTTGCTTTGGTCTGTCTGATGTTCCCTTACCTTTGTCCAGGTAACAGCGCCAGTTTTCCTTTAGTCTACTGTCTACCGTCAGGTCATATAATTCAAGGAGGACAGATCTCTGCCCTGTTTCTTGCCCCCTTTTGCCACCCATTGCTGCAGGGAGGGATTGTAACTTGCACAAGGTTCCAAACCAGCTAACCAAAGTTAATGAGAGCTAGGCCTAATATTTCAACTGGAATTTTCTTTGAAGTATTATAAACTAATAGAATGTTGTCTTATACCTACTGAGGAAGAAGTCTCATGAGAATGAAGACTATGTAGAAAAGCTTAAGCCTGAGAAATAGAAAATTATCAGTTTTTGAACATTCAGATTAAGTCAGACCTAAAACCCCAATCCACACTTGAACATTTCAGTTCAAGAATCACCAAATAATAACCATCTTCCTCTGCCTCCTCCACTGCCTTTCTCTTCTCTTCCTTCACCTTGTCCCTACTCTTATTTTAAGTCAGTAAAATTTCATTTCATTCCTAGAAATTAGCAATCATATACAGAATAGTAGCCTAGCTATTATTGTCCCAGATCATTTACTGTGTGTGTGTGTGTGTGTGTGTGTGTGTGTGTTGCATGTGTGTGTTTTGAGACAGGGTGCCACTATGTGATTCAGGATGACTTTGAACTTACCACATAGCCCAGGCTGGCCTCTAACTTGTGGCAGTCCTCCTGATTCAGCCCTCCCAGTGCCAGGATGGCGGGTGTACACCACCATGCCAGGCTAACAGTCCCCTTTCAATGAACTCACTGTTTTCTTGTAATTTCTAGATTTGTGTTGGTTATATTTTGGGAGGATTCCACTGAGGGATATAGGTATTGATCCTTAGGATAAAGTTCATGTACTGACACTAGGGAAAAATATGAACCCTAAAGTGCTCTGATCTGCAACAAGAATTTAAGTAAGGTGAAATTAGGAATTCTGGGATGTTAGACATTTATGATCTCTTACTGCTATGCTAATTTAGATTGGTATGGAGTTATGTCCATCCAACATCCTACACTCACTCCTTTTTGGTACAACATCCTACTTTTCCTTTGGGGAATTATCCATGTGCCAGTGCATACATCCTCGATGGGACTGTGAGTCAAGGTACTCCACTGCCTTCATTTTGAGTTGCTAGACAAGAATACCACAATCCAAATACTTTACAGGGAAAATAAACATAATTATCATGGTTTGCAAAGTTAATAAGCCCAATACCAATGTATTAGCATTTGATAAGAGCATTTTTTACTGTGTCATCACATGGTAGAAGAGGGGAGGGAAGCATAAAAGAGAGGGCAAAGAGAAAGTGGGGGAGGGACTGAACTCAGCTTTCTGCTTGTTTTTGAGACAGTCTTGCTGTGTCGTGTAGGTTGGTCTCGAACTCACTATACAGCCCAGGCTGGCCTCCAACCCAGGACAATCCTCCCTCAGCCCCCAAAGTACTGGGAGTAAAGGCGTGTGCTACCCACCCCCCTGAACTTCTCTTAGGATCCTACTCCCAAATAACCAACCTACTCCTCTAATAATAGCATTAAGCTCTTCATGAAATCAGGGCCCTTGTACCTAGTTACCTCTTAGAAGTTCCCATCTCCCAGCGACACCACAGCTTTGGGAATTAAGTTTCCAACACTTGGACTTCGGGGAGCACATTCGCAGCTCAGCACCCACCTCTTGCCTTCTCCAGCTGGTCAAGACCTTGTGGGAATCTTGGGTCTTGAGTAACACAAGCAAAAACAGTTCTAGCTAATGCCTGAACAGCGTGAGAACATTTTTATTTTGAAATAAGACACTTTAAAAATTACAAGAAAGGGACAAAAAGTCTCCTGTACACTTCACTCACATCCTCCAAGTTTTAACATTTTACCACTTCTCTTTCACTGTATTTCTGTCTCTTTCTGTGCCACCTGTCTAGTTAGATATTATCTGTTATGGTCATCTACAGACCTATTTATTGTTTTTTTTAATGTTTGATAGCAAGATGTAGTCAAAATACTCTTAACTGTAAATATTTTAGTACATAATTCTTAAAAGCAAGGCAGTCTCGGGCCAGGGATTTAGCTCAGTGGTACAGCACCTGTCTTGCAAGTGCAAGGACCTGAGTTTGATGCCTCGTACCACAAAAAAACAAAAACAAAAACACAAGGCAGTCTCCTACATAATCACAAATTATCAAAATTAGATAATTTATATTTCTCCAATTCCTTAAATAGTCTATAGGTTGTATTTAAATTTTGACAGTTGTCTCGGGACTGTTTCAGTAGCTGCTTTGTCCTGATGTGGTTCTCTGCAGGGAGACATCATTACGAATTCTTTCTCTCAGGAGCCCTGAAGCTGCCCTCACTTGGGCCTTTTTATGACTAAACCTCAAAGGAAAGTACAAGGAAGTGAAAAGAAAATGTTTGGGAAAATAGATGAAAACATTCTAGGTCGAGAAGGCAAGATGACTTCCATCTGAGTCATCACCTCCCAGCTGCTTCCTGCTTTTCACCATTTTCCCTGTTACTATTTCTTACATAAAACTCCCACATTTTTCATAATGGTATTCACCAGAGAGAGGAGGCGGTCACTGGTAAAAAGAAGTCATTGGTACATACTTAAGGTACAATTCAAGGACACTTGGACAAGTGAGAACTGGAAAAGAAAATATGAAATGTTTGAAAGAGAAGATATTTAGCCACAGCAGATGTTGCAAGAGGAGAATTTGGGGATGAGCCCCTCAGTGTGTCCCGAGGTGTGGTACTTGAGCTGCCTACGGGCAGCAGCCAGGAGACCCTTAAATAAAACTAAATC
>PVIR01028474.1:0-21944 GCA_004026965.1 Petromus typicus | reverse complement strand
AAAAAAAAAAACAGCATGGTACTGGCAAAGTAGCAGACCCAAGGATCAATGGAGTAGACTAGAAGATCCAGAAACTACTCCAAATACACTGAGCCACCTCATCTTTGACAAAGGAGCCAAAAATCCTCAATGGAGGAAAGATAACCTCTTTAACAAATGGTGCTGGAAAAACTGGGCTTTAACTTGCCAAAGGCTAAAACTAGATCTAACTCTTTCATCATGTACCAAGCTAAAATCAATGTTAGTAAAAGACCTAAATATTAAAACAGACACTCTAAACCTGTTGCAAAACAGGTTAGGTAAAACTCTTGAAGACACTGGCTTAGGAAAAGACTTCTTGAACAAAACCTCTATTGCACAGCAACTGGCTGAAGAAATCAACAAATGGGATCTCATTATTTTAGAAATCTCCACAGCAAAGGAAATCACCAACAGAGCAAATAGGCAACCAATAATGTGCGAAAAAATCTTTACCAGCTGTTCCTCAAAAGGCTACTATGTATATCATATAAAGAGCTCAAAAAATCAGCCCACCCACATTTAAAGACCCAATTCAAAAATGGGCATCTGAAATGAACAGATATTATTCAGAGGAAGAAGTAAGAGCAGCTAAGAAGCATATGAAGAAATGCTCAACATCATAAGTCATTCGAGAGATGCAGATGAAAACAACATTGAGATTTCATCTCACTCCACATGGAATGGCTGCCATTTCAGATTCAGCCAACGGCAAATGTTGGTGAGGCTGTGGAGAAGAAGGAACCCTTCTCCACTGTTGGTGGGACTGTAGACTCATACAATCCCTCTGGAGATCAGTTTGGAGATTCCTCAAAAAGCTAAGATTGGAGGTCCCATTTGACCCAGACATTGCCCTGCTAGGTATATACACAAAAGAATTAAAAGACTCATATCACAGTGACATACTGTGCACCCATGTTTATAGCAGCCCAGTTTGTGATTGCTACATCTTGGACACAACCCAAGTGTCCATCAACTGGAGACTGGATAAAAAAGCTGTGGTTCTTCTACAGAATGGATTGGTACTCCGCCATAAAAAATGATAAGTTTGGGGGCCGGGGATTTAGCTCAGTGGTTCTGGCGCCTGTCTTACAAGCACAATGACCTGTGTTCAATCCCTGCTTACCACATACCTATACTGGGTGTGGAGATTCACGCCCAGCAGCAACCAGTACCACATACCACAGTGCCGGGCGTGGTGGCTCAAGCCTGTAATCCCAGCACTCCGGAGGCAGAGGCAGTAGGATTGCTGTGATGAGTTCGAGGCTGAGCTCAGGGCCAGCTTGAACCACAATGCGAGACCCTGTCTCAAAAAACCTTTTAAAAAAAGAATGTTAAGTTTGAATCATATATGGACATACCTTGAGGATATCCTCATAAGTGAAATAAACAGGTCACAGATAGGTACATATCACATCTTTTCTGTTGTATGAGAAAATAAGTATGCAAATGACTCCTAGAATTGTATGTTATATATTGTGAAATAGAAAATGCTCAAAGTAAAATAGGATGAAGGGGGTAAAATAATGACATTATACAAAAAGGTAAGGAAACAAATTTTATGTATATGGGGAGGCGATAAGGTGGGTAGGGCTATGGGAAAAAATGAGAATTAAGTTGTGCCTTATACTGGTACAAATCCCCATTATGGACTGCAACCATTATGCATATATGTAATGTACCAATGAAGATTTTTTTTTAATTTTTTTAAATTGGTTAGAACTGAAGAAAATAAATAGAGATGGTTATTTACAGAATATTTTAGAAATAAGCATAATATCTCAGTGGTCACAGAACAAATGAGTTTTAATCCCCAGCAACAAGAGAGGAAGTTTTTTTTTTTTTTTTTTTTAAGTGAACTTTCTCACACCAGAAGCTGGGTGAAGCCACCTTTGGCTCAGATTTCAGTTTTCTTCCAGTTCCTTAAGAATGATGACCTTCCTGAAACAACCTCTTCGTGATCACTTTTTTATGAAAGAGCTTGTTACTACTTACTTACTTCATTCAAACATTCCTCTACATCCTATCTGAACTGATATGCCACACATATGATTACTTCTAGTTCACAATACAATTTCATTGAATTTATACCTGCTTGGTATAAACTAACTAGATGGATCTCTCTTAGAAAAAACTTACATGGGTAAACTTAGGGCCCCAGGAAAGATTCTGAGTCATAGTCGCTTTGTTTGCATTAGCTCTTTTCACTTACTAATTGAACACATGTGTCCTGGATGGCTTCCTTCTTTCTGTCCGCTCTGCAACGGAGGCTGCCCTTTTCTCTCTGGCATAAGTAATTACCTTAATTAATATATTATTATATAAGTATTCACATTTGTGTTGTACTGCCTTCAATGTTTCACCTGACAAATATATCCAAACCTAATCTCTCTTTTATATAGCTTTAAAAGTTATCTTGCTAAAAATGAATTAGACAGACATCTACATATAAACTACTGTGAAATTATAAACCAAACATTTGGCTGTCCATCACAATAAAAAAGTATTCCATACAAGACACATTACAAATATTCACTACTACCTTTCCTAAGCTGTATCAGAGAATGACTATATGTATAGTTATTTGTTAGAAGGAGACCCAATAACTAATTTAGGTAGGAGTCATTGTGCATTCCTATAATTGTTCCATTTTGGCAACTGAAACAAAAGGATTATAAATTTAAACACAACTTAAGTTACAAAGATTATTGTAAAATTTAAATTTACAATGGTAGTTTTTAAAATTTTAAACAATAACTTTGTTTGGGATATGGTTTACTACAGAGGTTCTTGCTTTAACCTTAGCACCACAGAGGAGGAAAAAATGCTAAATTAAAAGTAAACATAATTTCAAATGAGAAAGTCATCCATCTGAGGAATGAAAAGCAAGGTTTTTAAAAAATTCCTAATCATATTTCCTTCAAGCTTATTCTTATAAAAGTTATATTCCAAAACATCCATAATTTTAACTTATTATAATGATCCTTACAGTTCCGAACCACTGGCTAGTCAAGTCATTTTTAAAAATATGGGGGTACGTAATTTATTTGGTAGGTGACTTGACAGCTCTCTATTACTTAATCAACAGCTGTTTTCTTGACTTGGCTACTACAAGGTTAAAAGAACAAGTGGCAATGGACATACCTTGAGGATATCCTCATAAGTGAAATAAATAGGGCACAGATAGGTAGGTACACATTGCAACATTTCTCTGGTATGAGAAAATAAAGATGTAAATGAGTCCTAGCACTGTATGTTATATATTGTGAAATAGAAAATGCTCAATGTAAAATAAGGTGAAAGGGGACAATGTTGAGATTGTAACAAAAAAGGAAACAAATTTTATGTATATGGGGGGTGGTAGGGTGGGTAGAGCTATGGGAAAAAATGAGAATTAAGTTGTGTCTTATACTGGTACAAATCCCCATTATGGAGTACAATCATGATGTGTATATTTAATGTACCAATAAAGATTATTAAAAAAAACAACTTAAAAAAAAAAAGAACAAGTGGCTATCTGTGTGTATGTCTGCTTCTAAGGTCACAGTACTAAGACTGCTTTAAGTTGTTTTTCTGCAGAAAGCAGCAGTTGTTTTGAGGGAGGTGAACAGTACTGGGCTCTGATCCAGACACCAGTTTAACCCCGTCTCTTTCTTGCAGGCACTGGGCAGCATCTGTTTAGGTTCAAACTACCTGAGTTATCAGGGCAGCACTCCAGCAGACTTCCAGGCCTGCTAACAGGGAGAAGAGAAGACAGCCATGGCACTGTAGGAAACTGCTCCCAACATTAAACTAAATATTGCCACATGGAGCAATATTGCTACATTTAATTCCATTAGACACCTTATTCATTAACCTGCAAGACTATGAAAAGATAGTATAAGATAAGGAAAGGGAGCGAAAGTATGCATTTCAAAAATGACAAAAGACTTTATTTTCTCCAAAGGAGAATTTTTGTGTTACAAGCGATCAAGACATCCAGAGATCTTTAGACAGAATAAAAGGCAGAAAGCTGGTCCTCGTGCCTCATGCCTGTAATCCCAGCACTAGAGAGGCAGAGGCCAGGTTACTGCTACAAGTTCAAGAGTAGCCTGGTGTACAATGATTCAAGGTCGGCCTGAACTATAAAAGTGAAACCTTGTCTCTAAAAAAAGAAAGAAAGAAGAATATAAAGGATAAAACCGAAGAGAACTGTGGAAACAGCACAGATTTGAACATTTGTTAAAGAAACTACAGAATTCTCTAAAAGGACTGAAAATGATGTGTAAGCAACAGGAATTCAACTTATCTAAGATTAAGAATCCAGACTCTGGAAGAATATAGAGAAGAAACAGAGAAAAGTAGTTCTTCTGGGGTTGAGGCAGGACTGGAAAACAAAATTAAAAGGTACAGAACAATCTGAGGAAACAGAAGGACACACACAAAAAAAGAATCACAGCACTTTCTCCATGAATCCTTTTGACTGATTGAGGCCAAATTAAAAGTTTCACCTCAGGGTGAAATGTTGCTGCTGAACAGACCAAACCAACAAAAACTGATTTGCAAGAAGAAAGGTGCTCATTGAGTCCTACAAACACCTGCTGAGTAACTTGAACATGAGTACCCACTATATCCATGCAGAAAATGCCCAGTCATATGCTATCCCAGCAAAGGGCTGATTTATCGAAGGTAGCATCCAGGGTAGCTCTATTTCCATTCCAGGGCTCCCACTGCTATGTTCTAGAGAGATAAGGAAAGAGAGAACCAATGGACATAGCTATTTGTCAGACAGCAAGCAATAAGGTGATTCCTTAAAGGCTCTGAGCTAATGACCTTGTACTCATGGTCAGAGCCCAAGCCAAACCCAATTTACTCTGAAGACTCTTTACCTACTAATCTGGAAACTTTTACAATTTTGCTTATCCTGTTAAGTAGCAAAGGTGGTCAATGTTTTGTTTTTGATACTGTCCAAAACCTGCAGATCCTGAAAGAAAACCATACACTGAAAATCATTAACAGGGCCGGGGAGTTCGCTCAGTGGTTCTGGCACCTGTCTTGCAAGCGCAAGGACCTGGGTTCAATCCCCAAAAACCACATACCATACTAGGTGTGGAAACTCACGCCCAGCAGCAACCAGTACCACACACCATAGTGCCAGGCGTGGTGGCTCATGCCTGTAATCCCAGCACTCAGGAGGCAGAGGCAGGAGGATTGCTGTGATGTGAGTTGGAGGCTGAGCTCAGGGCCAGCCTAAACTACAAAGCAAGACCCTGTCTCAAAAAAAAAAACCTAAAAAAAAAAAATCAGTAAGAAATTCTCTTCTCTTTCTGTCTTTCTGTCTCTGTCTCTCTCTCTCATTTTCATTCTCACTCACTATTAATCTGAATGATCTCAAATCCTCAATTAAAGCACATGGACTGGCTCTAAGGACCAAACAACAATATGGAGTAAACAAGAAACACATTTATCTCAAAACGAAATTTACAGATTAAAAAAATCACAAGATAGAAATCATATTCCATGCAACCAGAAACAGGAAAAAATCAGAAGTAATCACTGTTACTATAGAAAAGGTAGATATCAACCCAAAACTGATCAAAAGAGATCAAAAGGGTCATTGTGTATTGGTTAAGGAAACAATTCAATACGAAAATATAATATAAATATGTATGTACCATACACCAACACACCCAACTCCATAGAATGAACATGGTTGGACAGAAAAAAACCAGGTAGGCCCTAATACAATTTTAATAGGGCACTTTAGTATCCTAGTGGCACATACATATTAACTAGATAAAGAAATATTACAATTGAAAAAAACCTTTGAATAAATGGGCTCTAATACATGTGTCACTCTTCCAGGTGACTCTGCTTTGAATATGTTACATTCCTGCAAGCTTGAATAACTGGTAATATATTCATGACTGTCCCATTGATCAGCATAGGGCATTCTCGTTGGGTGGTACAGACCACACTTTAGGACGTATATTCATGACTTACGCCATTCAAGTCTGTGAAAATACATTAATAAATATCTACTGAATGCCCCACTAAGCATTAAAATGTCTATTCTTCTCAGAAGCACAATAGACGTCCAAAATACACTATATTCTAGTTAATAAAATATGCTTTAAAAAACCAAAAGAACAGAAATTACTCAATACATATTACCACAGCATAGTATAATACATTTAGAAATGGATGGCAAAGGAAATCACAAAAACTGTGTATATAATCTCCTGGAAGACAAAATACATAAAACTGTTGAACACATGGGCAAAGACAACCAAAACAGATATTGCAAAAGAAATAATACCATAAATTAATAAAGAGAGTCACATCAAACTAAAAAGCTCTATACAGTAAAGGAAACTACCACCTGAGTAAGAGGCAATTTACAGAATGAGAAAAATTTTGATAGCTACTCATTAGACCAAAAAAATGAAAAACTAGAATTTATTAATAATAAAAAATTAGACCTCAAATTTGAATAGAAATTTCTCAGATGAACAGGTACAAATTACCAGAAAATACACGGTTTTAAAAGTTCAATATCTGGGGCTAAAGAGTTAGCTCAGTGGTTCTGGCGCCTGTCTTGCAAGCACAAGGACCCCGGTTCTATCCCTGGTAACCACATACCATAATGGACATGGAGACTCATGCCCAGCAGCAACCAGTACCACATACCACAGTGCTGGGTGTGGTGGCTCACGCCTGTAATCCCAGCACTCGGGAGGCAAAGGCAGGAGGATTGCTATGATGTGAGTTGGAGGCTGAGCTCAGGGCCAGCCTGAACCACAAAGCAAGACCCTGTCTCAAAAAAATAAATAAATGAATAAATAAAAGTTCAGTATCACTACAAATGCCTGAAATGCAAACTAACACACTAAGATCCTCCTTATGTCATGCAGAATGGCAAAATCGACACATTAGTTCATTACTGCCTGTTTTGCAAGCACAAGGCTATAAGTCAGTTCCCAATACTAAAAAGAAAAAAGAAATCAATCAAAACAAATGCTGGCAGAGATGCTGGGAGGAAGGAACCCTTCTCTACTGCTGGTGAGTGAATATAGCCTGCTGTAAACATTGTGAAGATCTGTACGGAAATTCCTCAAAAAACTAGGATTAGATGTCCCATTTACCCTCTATTTCCCTGTTGGGTATATTTCCAAAAGAAATAAAAGAATGATATCATGCACACAGCAACACAGCTTGTAATAGCTAAATCTTGGAAAGAGCCCAAATGTCAAGGATGAGAAGAACAGATAAAAGAATTATCTTAACAACAAGACTTCAGTAGCAGCCTAATTACTCATAGTCTGATTCACACCTGTTATCCTGGAGAATTTACTATAGCTTCAAATGGGATTATCTATAACTATTACCATTAAGGAACCAAGCAGAAGGCAAGCCCTTGGGTAAGATGCCTACCTCTACTTAACAGAAGGCTTTCAGGTATTGAATTTTATTTGGATTGTTTATAAATATCCATATGTAAACCCCAGAATTATGATTATTATCCCAAATAATTATTACAATAATATACAGAATACTAGCAACACTTAATAAATTGAAGCATGTAAAGCAGTAAATCTTTTCTTCCATTTTTAGCACTTAAACCATTTTTTTGAGACAGGGTCTCCCTTTTGTAGTTCAGGCTGGCCCAGAGTTCGTTATGTGGCTGAGGCCTGCCTTGAGCTCACAGCAATCCTCTTGCCTCTGCCTCCTGGGTGCACCTCCCAAGTGCTGCCACCACAGCAACACTGTGATATGCTGGTGGGCATGAGTCACCATGCCCCGTATTGCCATATGTGGTTACTGGAATGGAAGTAGGGATCTTGTGCTAGCAAGGCAGACACCAGAACCACTGAGCTAAATACTTGACCCCAGCAATTTTACCTTTAATAGCCATAAAATATATAAACCTAAAATATAAGGAGTATATTAAATCCTATGTCCAAAAGTTATTATGCATATTAGTATAATATTTTTAAAGTTCACAGTAGTAAGTTTAAAATGCATACTGAAATAATGCACAGCAAGGACTTTCATAGATGATTTTACTACCTGATGACATTATACAACATCTGAAACATTTTTTATGGATACAACTGTGGTTGAATAGCCTTACAGCATCTAGATGGCTAAACTTGGCTATATACTGCTACAAATTCTATGTAAGAAAAATCTCTACAAGAATTTTCTTCCACAAGTTAACAGTGCCAACGATGAAAACTCTTCCCTACATGATACAGCCAAAGAAAACAAATCAGACTAAGAATACAGAAGATAAAAATGAAACATCATAAACATTAGGAACCTTGTTGAAGGCAGGAAAGAAAAGGTGAAAGAATAAGCCCAAAATGAATAAATGAAGTGACCAAAATGAATAAATGAAGTGAGGTTACAAATCTTAAATACTCCGCAAAAAAATAGATTAAGTACAAAATGACTATGAGTATGACTATGAGTATGACTACCTAGTCATAATAGAAATCTGACTAGATTATTTATAAGGAAAATAATTACATACTAAAAATAAGAAAAACACCAAATGACAGGGCCGGGGATTTAGCTCAATGGTTCCGGCACCTGTCTTGCAAGTGCAAGGACCCGGGTTTGATCCCCGGTAACCACATACCTATACTGGGTGTGGAGACTCATGCCTAGCAACAACCAGTACCACATACCACAGTGCTGGGCGTGGTGGCTCACGCCTGTAATCCCAGCACTCAGGAGGCAGAGGCAGGAGGATTGCTGTGATGAGTTTGAGGCTGAGCTCAGAGCCAGCATGAACTACAAAGTGAGACCCTGTCTCAAAAAACCTAAAATAAAAAGAAAAACACCAAATGACAAAATGAGACTACATTAAAAGGATACAGAATATAGTCATTAAATACTGATAAAGAATTCTAGAAAAAGTTGGCTTACTCAGCCTGGCGACCCATGATGGTAAATCCTAATGTTTAGTAAGCAGTGGCAGAAAATCACCACTGATTTCAAGGCCAACCTGGACTATATAATCAGTTCACGACCAGACTGAACAACATAGTGACACCATACCTCAAAAGTAAAAAGAAAAAGTTGGCATGGATAAATGTCACATAGGCAAAAGGACCTAAAACTACTAAACATGTTGTCAAAGCAAATCTGTGGCATGTGAACAAATTGTCCTTCCTCTTAGCTATCCTCTCAGCTTGAAAACAGAACCTGGATTCCAAAAGAGGGTGACTAGGCTAATTATGTTCTAGTTTTCAATCAAAAGTTGTACTCAGCCAGTGATTTGGCTCAGTGGTTCCAGCACCTGCCTTGCAAGTGCAAGATCCAGAGTTCAATGCCTGGCAATTCACATACAACAATGCCAAGTGTGATGACTCATGCTCTTCATTAACCAGTACCAGTTTTAACAGTGCCAAGCATAGTGGCTCACACTCATCAGCAATAAGTATCACATGCCACAGTACCAGGTGTGGTGGCTCATATGTGTAATCACAGCACTCGAGATGCAGAGGCAGAAAGACTGCTGTGAGTTCAAGGGTCACCTGGGCTACACAGTGAATGCAGGGGCAGCCTGCACAACAATGTGAAACCCTGTCTCAAAAAATGGTCCCCAAACATTGTATTAACTCCAGGGAAGGACTAATCAAGCATATGTTTAGAGGTAAAGCTCCAAACCAGTGCAGCACAAAGACAAAATATTCTTCAGTTAAGGTTCACAAGTGGAAAATTGAATCATTATATACTACAAAGATAATGTATCACTGTTTTAGTTCTGAACAGAAAGTAACCAATCAAAGACCTGGTCAAAGAAAGCCTATATGTAAACCACAGGTATTAAAATCCTCCAAACAGGTTTAATCTATAAAAGAAATCAGTGGATAAAGTACTGAAAATCAGTTTATGGAAATAATGCAGGTCTACATACACTGCAGGTATGAATATATATGAAATGTCCAAAACAGAGAAACAGGCTTCAGATTTAACTTAGTGGCACTTCTGCCTACCTTCAAAGTACAAGATCATGAATTTGATCATAGCTGCCACAAGGGGAGAGAGAAAGACACACACACACACAGAGACAGAGAGAGACAGAGACAGAGAAATATAGACAAAGTAAATAAATCTTTGTTTAGTGCCTGATTCATGAGGGCACAGTGTTTAATTTCTGTATTTACATGATGATTAGCCTTATGTGGATACATTAACAATGATTTTACACCTTAAACATGTGAATTCTAAGGACCAAGAACTGTATATCAATAATACCATTACCAAATATGATACAAAAATAAATATTCATTTTAATTCTTTTTCAACTGAAATAATTCTTAAAAGCTGATATTTATCAAGAATCAATGACTAGGCTCTCAAATCCTATGGCTACTATAAAAACTTTCCTTTTCATCCATTTAGCACTACCTAAAATTAATTCTCATAGCACCTAAGATTAATGTCACAGTACTTTCATGTGTTTTTTGTTCTTGTTTTGATTTGGCCTCTGCTTCTGCCCGCTCCCTCTGAACCTAGCCTTGCCCCAGCTTCGCTGCTTTCAATAGTTCTGGTAATTGAGGGGCCTGAACTAGGAAGCACAGAGTTTCCTTTCCAAGTCATTTTTTATTATTTTGCTTTGAGATAGATGCTAAATGGTCTATGATACAATCTCCTGTCTCAGTCTCCCTATGACCTGGGATTGCAGGCATACATCGTTTCTTTGGCAAAAGAAAAACTTAGTTCACATTTTAGAATAATGATTCATCCTGTTAAAAATCACTTTTTTATTTTTATTTTTCTGAGACAATGACTCGCTTTATCGTTCAGGCTAGTCCTGAATTCAGCTTCAAACTCAGCAATCTCCTCTGCCTCCTGAATGCTGGGAATACTAGTTTGAGCCACCATGCCCAAGCACTATGGTATGTGGTACCAATTGTTGGTGGGCATGTGTGAACATATTCAGCTTTGCTGTAGTTGGCTACCAGAAATGAAACATGGTCCCTTGCACTTATGGGACAGGTGCCAGAACCACGGACCTAAATCCCTGGTCCTCAATCTACTATTTTTAACTATTTGGTTAGTGGGATTTTTCTCTGGTTGGTTTTGCTTTTTTTTTTTTTTTTAATGGTTTTATTTTAAAGTACCATGCTTAGATTCTTTTTTAAAATTAAAAAAAATTCCTAAAAGTAAAATACACTCATACAAAGTGATTACACAAAAATTTTTTGTTATTCTTCTCTATGTCCTTCCATTAGAATTAGTAATTTGTCACTGATAAAAAAGTATACATCACATAAAATTTGTGTCTCAAAAGGAAAACCAAACAGGAATTCAAATTTATACTGACCTTCCAGTAGTCAATCTGTAAACTATAGTACCTCTGATAGGCAGATAATGCTGCAAAAGGAAAAATTAAAAACTAGTCAAATTATGTTTCAATAAGACATTATATTAACAACAGACATTAAAAGTTCTTTTAATACAAATTTTCCAAATTGTTAGCCTCTAAGCAAACAATGACACCAAACTACACTATATAAATCCTGTAGCCTACTAATTTCAGTATATCAAACAATGACCATATCTTACCCATGCACTTAACAAATGCAAATCTTAGAAATTATCAATTTATCTCAGAAAATAAAAATTCTATATACTATAATTCTATATGATACATAATACTTTTTTAATATGCCAATCACTTCCAAAAAGACAACTATCTAAAGAGAAATAACCATTGTGATGCCACCTTTAACACAATCAACATTACATTGAACTTTCAATTTGGTTTCAAGATTATTATTATCATTACCATCGCATAAAATGCTCTCAAATAACATAAAATCCTGACAAATTAAAAAGGGTAAAAATAAAGGGTAAGAGCATACATAAAGCACAGAATTACTGAAGACAATTTTTTTTTTAAATGAAGAAATTCCATCACTGGTCACAGACTCAGAATCTCTAAATGAAAATTAGAGCTTCACTAACGTTACCTGAGGGAAACTTTTATATGAGTATCACATTAAAGTCATAAATACTAAAAAAAATTGAAAGCAGCAAAACACCATAGAAACAGCAGAATGGACAATGCATATGCTGAGAATTTGTATATTTTGTATAAACTTTCTGTACAGATTTTAAATATCTTATAATAGAGCCAAACATTATCTGAAAGTCTTTCAAAATTTTCCACAATGTAGATAAAGAACATAAAAGTCTCATGTGGTAAGGAAGGGAACTTTCTTTCTGAAATGTAACATAAAATGACAACTTATTTACTTTTAGAATTTAAAAAAATCAAAGGTCGGTTGTATATGTTGAGGCATTTTATGATAAAAAGTACATTTTAATCTCAAAATTTTATTGACAAAAATATTTCTCTTATAAAGTAAAAACCTGGAAGAAAACAACTTTCAAAAGGTAATTTCAAGAGATTCACAGATATTTTCCAAACAAAAAAATCACCCAAAGCTAGTAAAAGCTACCTCTAAAATTCACTATTTAACAGCTCTAGAAATTGACTTCAAGACACTAAAATATTTATGTAAGAAATCTTGTGGCATTTAGTAAACCTTATTTGAATCTTTCCCATCTCACTCTCCATTCTAAATCTAATTCCCTGAAATTTACACCCAAACCCATGAGATTCTTCATGCTAACTAGAATAGGACCACTATGGCCCTCAAAAAAAAAAAAAAAAAAAAAAAAACACCCAAGTTCTCTTTACTCTGAAGTCCTGTTTTAGAATGTGATAGCTCATCAAGAAGTAGCCAATAGTTCTCTTCCCCACTCACCTCAAATTTGAAAATAATTCACGCATGAACAATAAATGATATACTTTCATACTGCTCACTAAGACAGAAGGAATACCGGTGGCAGCAGACCAAAAATAAAACTCTAACACACATAAGTTGGAAAGGGATGTTTCAGACTGAGGTATTAAATACAGAACACCAAGTGAAACCAAGACTGCTATCAAATCTCTACTCTTAGCAGAAGTTTCACCTCAAAAGAAGAGTCAGACTTCTAAGATCCACCCCTGAAGAAACAATTTTTTCTTGGGTGGCAAATAAGTAGAACAACACAGAAATCAGGAGTTTTCCCAGGAATGACTAAATTTAAATGGAAAACAGTATGAACATTTTTCAAACATAAGAAAATAAATGAAAACATCTGCAAGTTCCATGAAAAGTTATTTGAAATATATAGAGAAGTACACATTATAACAGAAAAAAAGAGAGGGAACAGATCAATGAAAAAAATTCCCCAGATATGGATAAATCTTAATAGAGTCTTTTGAGGTTTTAGGTGAGACATTTTCTGAGCTGGTTGATCTAGACTATGTGATGCTAGGATTAAAGTGATTTAACACCCACCATAAGCTAGGTAATCTAGACCTAATATAAAAGACAGAGGGCCTCCAGAAAAATGGTGGAGTGGCAAGCTGGAGTGAAAGAACCTTCCTGAAATTTGGTATTCTTGCACTAGAATATAGCAGCAGGAGAAAGAAAAGGAGGGAAGTGAGTGCCTAGGATCTGAGGCAAGAACTGAGGGTACAGGTAGAGTGAAAGAAAGAAACTTTAATGAAGAAGAAAGAGGTACCAAGCAGAACTCTTGGCTAGAGCCCACACTCACAGCCAGGGAATGGCTATAAAACCCACAGATATTTACTGATTCCTAGCAATCAATGTGGATCCACAGAGATATACACTAATGAAACAGAGAAGTGTACACACAGGATTGCAGAACCTGCTGATATTAACATACAGAAATTGACCCTGGATAGATGGAAGACCAGTTGGTAAGGAAATTCCACACATTTACACAATACAGCAAGGATCCCTACCAGTCACCAGGGGCTGTAATGAAAAGGTATTAGGGCACATGTTACAAATGCACTGCAGGATATTAAAACAACTGTTGGACTATCTTGATGAGAGTATCAGCCACTAGACCACTGTGTCAGAGCTGCCGTATCATGCTTTTGCCACTCCCCAGCTTCCTGTGTCTACAACAAAAAAAAACACCCATGCAGAGAGTAATGAAATCCTGTGGACTATAGCCACTGATAAGTTTGTGGGGCCAATATCAGGAGTTCTTATGGAGAAGGTTTGTACCTATAATAGAACTTTACAGAGATCAAATTTCGCATTGTAGTTGGAACCCCAACTGAATCTCAGTGGGCTATACTGTCTTCCTATAAGTAATGATCTGTGTGCTATTGCCCATTGTTGGGATCAAGTCCCACTGAGATGATACCCCAGGACACTACATGATCTTAAAGTCCAACCAAGAGCTTTATTACTCAGCTGAGGACCATCTTTCTCTGTGGAAAAAGGCAAATGGGTAAAGTGGGGAACAGTATTTAAAGGGAAAACCTACTACCCCCCTATCTATTATCAGGTGATTTCTATGCAGGAATGATAAGATCATTTTATTGCTGAAGTGCAGAAGCAAGTCATTACAGCAATAACTAGGTCACTAGTTATTACAGAACAATACATTTTAAAAACATACAATTTGTAGCTGCACCCTTTGGTTGGAAGGACAATTCCCAAGGAGACAAGTGCTGGGTTCAGAGGGAGATTACAGGATACAAGGTAGAGGCTTTTAACAAAATGGCTGTTTTATGTCAAGTTGGGTCTCACATTCGACACTGGTTCTTGTAAACTTAATCAAACCTTTGATTCATTTTGGTACTCTCCTTCAAGAAGATCACATCTTCTTTTATCACCATTAATTATAGAGTTTACTCTGTTTCATGTCCTTGATCAAAGAGTTTAAAATGGGGCCGGGGAGTTAGCCTTGTGGTTCCAGAACCTGTCTTGCAAGCACAAGGACCCAGGTTCGACCCCCAGTAACCACATACCATACTGGGCATGGAGACTCACACCCAGTAGCAATCAGTACCACATACCACAGCGCCGGGCGTGGTGGCTCACACCTGTAATCCCAGCACTCGGGAGGCAGAGGCAGGAGGATTGCTCTGATGTGAATTTGAGGCTGAGCTCGGGGCCAGCCTGAACCACAAAGTGAGACCCTGTCTCAGAAAATCTTAAAAAAAAAAAAAGAGTTTAAAATGTAAAGCCTAATCATGAGCAATAATAGGAGATACCTATTGATGCTGTCAGAGAAGATATCAGTATTAGTGCTTACAGTGACCAACTGAACATTGATATCACCTTTGACTCCTTTAATTCTAATATTTTTGTAATTTTTTACCATAACTAAAGTATCAAAAGTATTTTAGACTGATTTGTATAGAAACAACAAATTTTTCATAGTGTTAGACCCAACCCTCTATTTTATAAATAAAAGTTTAGCCCCCTTATTGTTCTGCAACATAATGTTAACCAATGAGTATATCTGTTTTTAAAGCCTAGACATTGAGTCTTTTAAGTATCCTAAGTCTTGTGGACTTGGTGGTTTCAAATTTGAAATTTTGGTCCTGTATAATTCAAGAAGTTGTCTCCATGGCTGTAGACAAGCTATTTTTATTCCTTTTAGTAGAGAACAAATCAAGGGCTATCTTCTATATTTGGTGAATCATGTGGAGACTAAGTCAGTGACTCTAAATGTATTTGTCTCCCTTATCTATTGTAATATCAGACCTGGGACAGGATATATATTTTCACACACAGAGTTAGTTACTGTAGGTTTTATGTTTGTGGCTAATTTTATATAATAGGGAGGTGTGGTGTGATCTTTTGAAAGCATCAACTTTAACTTTCCAAGAAGATATTATATCAGGACCTGTCCAGCTGATGTAATTCCATACTTTCTAAGAATAGTTGACATAAAAACTAAGCTGAAGTATCATCACTAAAGTGATCACACCAAAACATATTTTGTAAGTGGCAGGTACACTGAAGATCAGCCTGGAATGAACCTTAAAAATCAAGTCTCAATTTTTCAAATCTTTTTTATAGCATAATCTCTAAGTACCCTGTCTTAAAAAAAGAGAAAAGTAGACTGGGGAACCACTAAAACATGAGAATACTCTATTGACCCTCTGGCCAAATAATGGCCATAATCTTATCTCATTGTAACTTTTTGTAAAAGTGAACACACTATCACAATTTTTTATTGTTTTACCAATGTCACCTATTAACTGTTGGAAATGAAAGTGCTCAAATTTCATCTGAAGGGGATAAGGATTAGCAGTACCTGTTTTATATGGTCCCATTTATCCCCCCAGGACAATCAAAATTATTATGGCCCAGCTCTCTGCTCAGCCTTATCTTGAGATGGCCTGGTTATCTGAGGACCTCTTATCTTCCTTGAGTGGCATCTTTCAGAGGCACTGAATATGTGTGAGAGTGCTAGAACCAGGCTATGACTCTAGTCACTTTGAGTGCTGAGGAAGTTGTCAATACCACAGGATAAGGTCCTATGCAGAGAGGCTTGAGAGTTTTGGAGGGGGGTCTGTGGACAAGGATGATGTCTTACAGCCCTTGAATGCTGTTGTGGATATCAAGCTTAATGTCCTGTAGGGCTTGCTGGGACTGAATCAAAGAACAGTTAGTGACCTTATTTTTAGTTTAGGGAGAAGTGGTGGTGGTTTCCCATATATAACTTTAAGATAATGAACTTGATTTGTAACAAGGCAAGAGGGAATGAAGTAAGCCACCTATCGCCAGTTTTTGAACTTAGTTTGTTTTATTCAAGGTTTTATTTACTCTTTATTTGTCCTGAGCTTTGTAATTGACAGAAAAATATAATCTTTATTTAACATTTAATGTCTTTGCCAACAATTTGTATAGTTGAGCCATGAAGGCCAGGCCATTGTCGGACCCCAGGTGGTGCAGGAGGCCAAATCAAAGGACGAGCTCTGGAAGTAAAACTTATAATAACACTCTCTGGTTGGGCAGAGTCAGTTTTACCCATCTTAAAAAGTGTTCACAAAAGCCAAAAGCATTTATACCATTTTTTACTTTATTTTCACTCAGTGAAGTCCAGTTTTCAATGTTTTTCTGGCTAATTACCAGCTGGTTACCTCTGACTCGAGTTTTACCAGGAATATGGAACAAATGTCTATAGGTGTCACTGGCTCCTTTGTCATTTTTCTGGTGACTTAATCCCTATGAATCAAGATCTTTTTGAGGGCTGGAGATTTAGCTCAATGGTTCCGGTGCCTATCTTGCAAGTGCAATGACCCAGGTCTGATCCCCAGTTAACTATGTACAATACTGGGTGTGGAAACTCACACCCAGAAGCAATCAGTACCACATACCCTAGTGCCAGGTGTGGTGGCTCACACTTATAATCCCAGCACTCGGGAGGCAGAGGCAGGAGGATTGCTGTGATGTGAGTTGGAGGCTGAGCTCAAGGTCAGCCTGAATCACAAAGCAAGACCCTGTCTCAAAAAAAAAAAAAAAAAAAAAAAAAAAAAAGATTTTTTGAAGAGTAGGTCTTGGAATACACTACAGTAGCCCAGGAAGTCAGCCACAGGGTTTATACTCACTTTTCCAGAGATGCTGTTTCAGCACATATATCTGATGTATAGCTCCACAGAACAACAAAATGAGCATTATTGATAGGCTATAGTGAACTGTGCACCAATGTTTTATCCAAACCAATTACCACACATTTTTAGTCAAGCACTGTCACCTCTGGAAAGAGATACTTCATTGGTAGACTTTGTATAGAAAAACTAGTCTCTAGTTCTCGCATACCTGGTTCCAGTTGTTGGAGCAACAGTTGGTGATGGATGAGGTAATGACGACAGTATAGTCACTTGTGGTCACATTCACAGCCATAGCACCTTGGCGGGACTTGGAAGGTGGGCACACTGGCCTAGGTAGTTATGTGTTGCTGCTCTCTGTTTTCCAGTTCACTTGAGTAGGCATAGAAAGGGTTAAGCTGCAGTGCTCTATGTAGCTAATGGATTCCCCCACTGCAGTGCCCAGAATTCTGGCATGGTCTTGACACCATGGCTGGCAAGTCCCTTCCTCACTGGTGCCTAGCTCAGTGCTGCTGTGTGCACTCTACTCAGCATGTGCACAACTGGACTTAGTTTGGCTGGTGGGCAGCATGGGCTGTGTGCATCCAGCATCTCAAGCTGCTTTTTCTTACTTTTTTGAGTTTCCAGTCTTGTGTCTTTTCAATAGAACAGTATTTACCAGTTTTTAAGTTTCTTGGTGACAGCTTCTTTCAGAGAACTGTGTTATTAAAAACTTTTGGGGCTAAACCCAAGTGTTCAGACCTCTTATTTCCCTGAAATTTTTACTCTTCTTTAACATTTGGGGCCAACTAGAAAACACAAAGTCAAATTTATAACAGTCCTACTCCTGGAGCTTTTGGGTCAGTGTGATCCAGAAGGCTTCTGAAACCCTGCCCAAGAACACTGTGGAAGACTCCATTTTCTCCTGCTTAGTTGCATTCTCCTTAAACTCACCTATTGGAGTCCTTCCCCCAAATTCCTACCGATGTGTTTAGTTCCCTTTTACCATGGTCAATATTCAAGTCCCAATTGGGTCGGGTTGTAAACAGGAGGGCCTTTAAATAATGACCACCCTTGGCTCAAGTTGTGAGAGGCTCAAGCCAGGTATGGGCAGCCGTGCAGCAGGAGTCAGGTGCTCCTTCTCTGTGGCAGTTGGCAGGTGTTCCTCTGCAGCAGGAGGCAGGAGCAGAAGACTTTTGCTCAGAACTCAGAGCTGCCTCTGTAGCTTCCCAGAGATTACAATCTCTTTTGTATAGTAAAACAGACTTAAGGAGAGAAATAAGGAAGGGACACAAATCTTCCTGCTGGCTGAGCTTCTCCAGGGGAGCTAGAAGGCTGAGAAGATCTATAGGGAGAGAAATTATTATGGGACACCAGTTTACCAAAAGCGGCTCATTAGGCATTTACATTCTATACCAACCTCCATACCAGTAAGTCAGGCTTCTTATTCAAAGACAAATAAAACAATGCACACAAGACAACCAAGATGAACACAGTGCCAGACAAATGTTACCTGAGTGACCACAAAAGGGACTCGAACTCCCAGTGTCATTCCAACTAGTAGTGACTCTTACCATCACAGTGAGCCACCTAGACAGTGTATAATGTCATGTCCGACCTCTTTATCCACCCTGATGTAACACAAAAAAATGACGAGAAGTCTTTTACCTCTAGAGGCCTTTCCTTGATAAAGATCCTGGTGGCACAACCAAGACTTGCACTCCTCCACCTGTGGTCACTGGACTTGAGGCCCCAGAACATCTCAGGGTGAACTCCCCAAAATCAAGTATACCACAGACAACCCTAAGGCATCAAGGCTTCAATGTTGTCAGGCACAGAGATCTCATTGGGGTCTACAATATTGTGTCCTGAGAGATTGTCAAGTCCCACCAAGACAATCTCTCAGGACACAATATGATTACAAAGTCCAACCAAGAGCTTCATTACTCAGCTCAGGATGGTCTTTCCATGTGGAAAAAGGTAAATGGGTAAAGTGGGTCATAGTATTTTAAGGGAAATCCTACTGTCCCCTACATGTTACTAGGTAGTTTCTATGCAGGAGAGATTAGGTCATGGGATTTTAAAGTGAAAAAGCATTTCAGAACCCTATAGCAATGACTAGATGACTAGTTGCCATAGAATAGTACATTCTGAAAACAATCTGCTAACCCTGAGGATAGTAGGTATACAACTTCAACATCCCTTTCCTCAGTGTTATGGTTTGCTTTGTTGTTGTTGTTGTTTTGTTTTTTTGTTTTGTTTGTATTTTTGTTTTTTTGTGGTCTTTTTTATAACAAGTCAGGCTGATCCTTAGATCACTATGTAGCCCAGGCAAGCTTTGAATTCACAGCAATTCTCCTACCTGTACCTCCTGAGTGGTGGGGTTATAGGTCTGATTCACCACACCCAGCACTGTGGTATGTGGTAGTGGTTGCTGCTGGGTGTGAGACACCACTGCTGTATGTGATTACTGGATATCAAACCTGGGCCCTGTGCTTGCCCAGTTTCGATGTCTGAACTGAATCCCAGCCTTGGCTTTCTTTTTCTATATTCCACCCTCTCTTTCATTCTTCATTTCACTAACATTTAACAAGGAAAAAGTTATATCCACTTTTAGATTGCTTCTTCTCTCACCTGCAGCAGTAAAAGTACTCTGTTGTTTTTGCCTATTCTTTCTGGGTACCACTAGCCTTCTCTTGTTCCTTCATCTTCCCTTTTTCTGCTATCAGTAGCAGAAAAGTTTGTGTGTCTTTTAGTTTGCATGCCTCAGTCTACTCTCACTTCTTTCAGTACTTTTATAGGAGGATAAATTCAGTTTCCATTTGTCCTGATGCTAGCAGTCCGTTTGTTTTGTATTTGTCCTTCTGTCTCTTTTATCCTCTATCCCCTATCAGATCCTGGTGGTTAATGTGATCTTACAATGTCCTTTCACTCCATTTCTAATCTCTTCTTTTCCTTTTATCTCTTAATATCCAACTCCCTCAAAGCTTTATTGTGAAAGAGTAATGCTGTGATCCTAAAGAACTAATGACTGTAAATTTATTTCTGGTTCCGAATTTTGGCATGTGGATATAGATCTAGCTCATGGGGTTAAAGGTATCAGAGCACTAATTGCCATAACTTATCATTTCCGGGGTTGGCTAATGCACCTGACAATACTACCTGCATTGCTTTGAACATGGTTGATCTGATTGTTCTCTTTGAGTAGCTTTCTTTCACAGTGTGCTGGAACTGTGATTATTTAAGAGTCATCTCAAAACAAAGAAGGACAATCCAGAAAGTTGTCATCTCCAATGTTCTAAATACTAGGAAGATAGATAATAACAATAACTAAAGTTCAAAAATCAATCCAGGAATTAAAACACAGACATAAGAAACAACAAAAGGGAGTTTAGCATCAGGCAGCTTTGGAACCAGCAACTACGCCATTGAATCCGTGCTGGGGTTTGAGCTTGCTGACCTCCAGGCTCACCCGGAAGAGTGCCCAGGAACTGAGTTTAGCAGTGGGTGGCTCTGGAACAGGTGACTATGCTGTTAAATCCACACCGGGTTTGGAGCTTGCTGGCCTCCAGGCTGATGCCGGAAGAGTGACCAGGGACTGAGGTTAGCAACAGGTAGATCTCGTACTGACAACTGTGCCACTGAATCTATGCTGGGGTTGGAGCTTACTGGCCTCCAGGCCCATGAGGAAAGAGAACCCAGAGATTGAGTTTAGCAGGTCAGAGTCTGACTTTCTCCACGTCAACTGCAGAAGCACATCCAGTGACCTTGTATTGGTGAGTAGGTGGACCTGTTGGAACATCAGCCAGTACCATTACAGCTGCACAGGGCCTACAGCCTACTGGTCTCCAGGCCGACTGCACAAGTGAGCCGAGAGACTCTGTATTGGTAAGCAGGTGGGCCCATTGAAACCTCAGGCAGTGCCATTATACCAGTGCAGGAACCAGAGCCTTCCTGCCTCTAAAGCAGACGGGAGGAGGTGTTCTGACTGTACTGAATACAGTCAGATTATTCTGACTGAGGTTAGAATATTCTGACTGTATTGATTACTGACTGTATTGACAGCCAGAACTAGGGGTTCTTCTTTAGGTTCCAATACAGACTGTAAAGAACAACCAAGAAACACTGATATTTTAAGGTTCCTAACTATTAGGAGGAAAGAGACTTGTAACAAACAGTGCCAGAAAACAGGACAGATAAAAGCCAAAAACAACAAGAAGGACAAAAACTCAAAGATCGGGAAACACTCAAAGGCTCAGATACAAAGATCCTCACCTTAAGGCAACAAGGGGGAAGGGAAATATAAAAGCTGGATGGGCCCACGCCAGAAGAGCGCCCAGGGACTGAGTTTAGCAGAGGGCGGCTCGGGAAACGGCGACTGCAGCACTGAGTCTGCGTCACTGAATCTGCGCCGGGTCTGGAGCTTACTTGTCTCCAGGCCCACGCCAGAGGAGCGCCCAGGGACTGAGGTTAGCAGCAGGCGGCTCGGGAAACGGCGACTGTGCGA
>PVIR01028473.1:0-22022 GCA_004026965.1 Petromus typicus | reverse complement strand
CTGTTCCTCAGATAAAGGGCTATTATCTAGAATATATAATGGGCTCAAAAAATCAGCCCACCCAAATTTAATGACTGAATTCAAAAATGGCCATCTGAAATGAACAGATATTTTTCAGAGGAAGAAGTAAGAGCAGCTAAGAAGCATATGAAGAAATGCTCAACATCATTAGTCATTCGAGAGATGCAGATGAAAACAACATTGAGATTTCATCTCACTCCACATAGAATGGCTGCCA
Source organism: Petromus typicus (assembly GCA_004026965.1). Taxonomy (NCBI): domain Eukaryota; kingdom Metazoa; phylum Chordata; class Mammalia; order Rodentia; family Petromuridae; genus Petromus; species Petromus typicus. The sequence goes on along the minus strand of PVIR01028473.1, from coordinate 21,784 downwards.
TTTCAGAATCAGTCAACAGCAAATGTTGGCAAGGCTGCAGAGAAGAAGGAACCCTTCTCCACTGTTGGTGGGACTGTAGACTCGTACAACCCCTGTGGAGATCCGTTTGGAGAATCCGCAAAAAGCTAGGATTGATGGTCCCATTTGTCCTGGCCATTGTCCTGCTAGGTATATACACAAAAGAATTAAAAGACTCATGTCACAGTGACATATGTGCACACATGTTCATAGCAGCCCAATTTGTGATTGCTACATCTTGGAAACAACCCAAGTGTCCATCAACTGGAGACTGGATAAAAAAGCTGTGGTTCTTCTACAGAATGGAGTACTACTCTGCCATAAAAAATGATAAGTTTGAATCATTTCTACTTAAATGGACATACCTTGAGGATATCCTCATAAGTTAAATAAATAGGGCACAGATAGGTACATATTGCATCTTTTCTCTGGTATGAGAAAATGATGATGTAAATGAGTCCTAGCATTGTATGTTATATATTGTGAAATAGAAAATGCTCAATGTAAGATAAGGAGAAAGGGGACAATGTTGAGATTGTAACAAAAATGTAAGGAAAGAAATTTTTTGTATATGGGGGGGTGGTAAGGTGGGTAGGGCTATGGGAAAAAATGAGAATTAAGTTGTGTCTTATACTGGTCCAAATCCCCATTATGGAGTGCAATCATGATGTGTATATTTAATGTACCAATAAAGATTAAAAAAAACAAACAAAATCATCTGGAATAAAATAAATATTCAGTAAATTCTAGCTACTATTTTTTATTAGTTTTATAATAGAGAAAGCCTTTGAGATCAAATATATGAGTTATAAGCATTTGAAATGGAAGTATAGCAAAATTTCAAGGAAACAAACTAATTGAAGTGAGCAAATAGAATAAATATTTCACACATCAGACCATCAGACTGCGGCACGTAAGCTTGACCACAAGAGGCTACTAGCAGGAAAATGAAGCATTACAAGTACAGGGCAGATATGGAGAAAGGATTTGCACATTGTTGAGTGGAATGTAAATCATCACTAAAGTCATGGAAAACAGTATGGAGATCCCTGAACAGTTAACAATAGGATGATTGCATGATATAGTAATACCACTTCTGGGTCTATGTCCAGATAACCCCACGAAATCAATACTTTAAAGAGATACCTGTACAACCATGTCAAATGCAACACTCTCATAAAAGCCAGGATAGTAGATAAGCTTGTGTCTATCAAGGGAAGAATAGATAAGGAAAATGTGATATTTATGCACAATGGAATACTGCTCAGACTTAACAAAGCCAGTCTTGTCCTTTTAGTAACTTGCACAAAATGGAGGAGGTACTCTCTGTAAAATAATACAGGCACACAAATTCAAATACTACATAAACTGCCTTATATGTGGAATCTAAAACAGTAGAAAATACAATGGTGTTTACCCAGGGTTGGCAGAGTAGTAGGAGTTGGGGATATGATGGCCAAAGAATATAACAATTCAGCTAGGAGAGCTAAATTCAAAATATCTATTGAACAACAAAGTGATACAGTTGATAACAACATACCTATCACCATGGATATTAATATGATACAGATATAGATACATTGAACTTGTTACTTACTAAGAGAGTAGATTTCAAATGGTCCTGCCTAAATAATGGTATGTTTAGCATGGCATCAGCTATTTTTAACTTTTCCTCAGGGTATATTTTTTCCAAACATCATGTTGTATACCGTAATTATATCCAATTGTTATCTGTCAATTAAAATATTAAATTTAATGATATAATAAAAATTACAATGACAAGATATTTGACTAAAATATTTTTATATTACATTTAAAAGAAATACAATTGGAATGTGGTACAGTATTATAATTTCTGAGTACATTTTTTATTCATGGTGTCATTAATCCTAGAATGTTTTATTTCCTTCTAAGCTTTAAAAATGTCTTCCTTTTGGTAACATACACAAAGAGTGCTGTCCTATGTGACATTAGAGTGCTCTAGTCACTGTCCAAATCATCTTCCATAAACATTGTCTTGAATATCTGCCTCCTAAAATAATTTCCCATCATTCCTTTTACTAGTGTATAAGGTCTACATAAAGTAGTTTTCTAGTTTTACCTTCTGCCAGCACCCATTTCTGGCACATCAAGTTGAGTAATTCCATCTTATTCGTTATTTCAAAATATTTTGTATTTTACTTCATTTCTGTGCTCAGCCATACCAGGCATAAATTTAATTTGATCTTCTGTGGCATCTTTGTCAACAGAGGTTATTATACCAGTCATAAAAACTGAGTCAAAATGCATTCAGTGAGTTAGTAATGAGAAGGAAGAGCAAAAGTAACACTGGCTACAACTAAAATATAAAGGTCTTTCAGATAATAATAGAAGGAAACCTGAGGAAATTATGGAAGAGTTCTAAGATGCAAAGTGAAGGATCCTGTGACAAATATGGAGAATTAAACACTAGTACTCAGCTCTGAGTAGACATGATGCTGGAGAAGAAGGAGAACCACATGTCAGAAAAGAAAGGAAAAGGGAACAAAGAGAAGGCAAAGGAAGAAGAGCACAGTCCCAGGACAGTAGTTAAAGTCATCGGTGATGAAATGCCTCTTTCCTAAGCTGTGAAGGGTGTTTTGTCAAAGAGGAAGTCAAATGTGCACCATCCCTTCTTAGCAAGCCATAAGTCACTGTTGAAGGAACCCAGCCATAGACACACTGAGAAGCGTTAGCCATTGGGCCAAAAGTGGAAGCCAGCCTCCCGATGTCATTGTCTAGAATTTTCAGAAGCAGCTATTTCTAGCCATGTGATCCACATATCATCCAATGGAAGACGGATACTTAAACAATTCTTCTATTATTTCCTGTAACTCTTCAGTGAGCTCAGAAAGAGCTCAGCTACAGAGTGGGGACATGCAGGGAAGACCAAATTGGGCCAACTGGAGAGGAGTTGATGTTACACTCTGATGGTGCATCAAAATACTTAGCCTACAGAATGTAAGTTTTATATATTTGGTATATGTTACATGTACCACGTGTACTAATAAATGCCAGAATAGTAGCGATAAGAAAGAGAAATAGTAATGATGAAGAATAAAACATTTATTGGGTTTTATTTCTGAGTCAGGTGCTTGCCAATTGCTTTTTATATACAATATCTCATTTATTTCCCCCAGAAAGTCTATAAAAACATACCACTTCAAAGTCTCATTTTACAGATGAGAAAGCTCTCGGAATAAAGTATTTACAGCGCAACAAATGCCATAAAGGAGTCTTGAACCAAGCAATATCACTTTACTAAAATAATTTCTGTACAGATGAAAAGTACTTCCACAGTTCAGAAAGCAAAAAAGTAATATTCGGCTAATGTCGTAATGGTGATTTCTCAGATTACAATCAATAATGAGTGAACTTTTTGATATGTATGTGCTCTTAAATTTTATTTTCAGGAAACATTCCTTATTAGAAACTTATGTATTTGGCATTTAACTAAAGCATGACTCTATTTCATCTCAAGAAGATAAACTAGTATCTTTACCATAAACAGAAGGCAGTTTAAAGAAATGTAAATGTTCCAACATCACTTACTTTTACTTAACTCGGTAATCTATGAAAAGGGAGCAGAACAAAGGCATCAAAGCATCGTGGTAACAGATGCATTATCATTATATAATTCAGTTTGTGGAGATGAAATGGCTGAAGAGCTCCGTCAGTCACAGAACCTCAAGGCCCAGCTTCCGATTCACACAGTGCACTTCCTGAGAGGACTTCACAGAAGAGAAAATGCCCACCATAGGGGCTCTCTGTAGCCCAGCGCAGACCACAGAGTCCAGGAGGAAGTGACTGTGTACAGAAAACCACTGCACAGATGGTTAGTATCTATGTAAAGCAGTCTGCATGTCTTTGCTGCAAGTGTCAAACAGGTGAAGATTTTAAAAAATGAGGAAGAGCAGAAAATGAGGTAAAATTTCAAAACTCTGTGACAAGCACTTTCTACCATGATAGAAAATAAAAATTGATAGGGAAAATGTTGCAATTGGGAACATGATTTTGAGTTTTATAAACAATGATTTAGAGACTATGATGTAGTAGTCAAATACATGATTTTTAGAAATAGATGTAGGTATTTAATTAGTGATACATAAATGGAGGTGCCACCACGGAGAAAACTACAAGAGATGTACAGTGTTGAAATGAAGAGCATATCCAGCATCTAATATGTCAGATAGAAATATTACCCTGTGCGAAGGGTGAAGGGTCCAGCTAGAGTCAAGAGGTGGTCAGGCCAGGAACAGTGTCTAGAGACCACAAAAGAAAGAAGCTCAAAGATTAAATTATCTAGTTTCTAGTGCTATACAGAATTGAAGGACACTGAAAAAGTTTGAAACACTGGATTTTACTAAATAAGTAGTCAGTAGTGTCCTTAGGTTACACAGTGATGAAGGCAAAGATTTAAAGTAGGTAAGAGGGGGATTAAAGAGGCAGAATATAAACTGTCAAATATATCTCATTAGTTTTGGTATCAAAATTTTAGTTACCAAAGTACAAAGATCAAGTACATTACAGGTAAATATTAAAAGAAAATTATATATTTTCCTACTAACTTCCAATATGGACTTCCAAATAAGTACTCAATATCTCCTTATTCATGTATCAATTTATTCAATCGGTATTTACTCAGTGCTCACTATATGCTTCTGATTCTGTCAGGTGCTGGAGCTGAAACAGTTGGTAGGAAATGTCTCTGCCCTCCTTTTAGGGTTTTCCAGGATAGTGCAAGGTTATAATAACTAATTGATTACACAGGGGGAGAGTTCCCAGCAAAGAAAACAGAACTTAATTATATCTGGAAATGCAAGGACAGGCTTCCTGGCTGTGATGTTCTGCATGTTCCTTATTGATCAGAAAAGTCAAAAGTAGCTGACCATTCAAAAAACAAACAAACAAACACCCCACAAAAACAACTTTTAAAAGGTCAGAAGTTCTTCAGAGACAACCTTTTCCTTCTGTAATCTGTGTTTGCATTTTGCTTCTCTCCTTGACTGTTCTTCCTAAACGTGACAATTGACTGACATCATTAAAATCAAACAGTCAACACTAAAGTCAAACTCTGACTCTATCTCAACCTCCAATCACACATAGGCTGCGTTTAAACAATACTGCAAACACCTCCTACACAGCCAAGATAAACCTTAGTTCACATGACAGATAAACTTAGTCTCTGAGATGCAGAGCATAGTTGGTAGTAAGCTGCTAGGGTGCCTGTGTAAGGCTTGTGAGTCAGTAATACACAGGCTAAGTTAAAACCATGGAGAAGGGGTTTTGTGCTGGAAATTCTTAAAATTGCAAGTAGAAATGAAGCATAAAGTACTTTGTTCTCTATGACAGTTTTGAATTCAGTTGCAAAGACACATAAATTCTCAACATACTCTAAACCACACACAGATATTTTCTCAGTAACAACTTTGGATGCTACAATTTGGATAAAATGATAAAAGAAAACCTTTACTATCCTCATATTGTATTCTATCATCAAACTACTCAGCCTTTTCTTATCAACTATCATGACTTGAGGAATCAAGAGAAGCAGGGATAAACTCTCATCCAAATACTGCATTGGAATACAATGACATTATATCTACTCTTTAGATGGCACTATCTTTGGGTCTTTTAAAATTCTGTCCATTTTATAAAATGCTACAACAGTTACAGTATCACATACAATTACAGTACAGTTACAGTATCACTACAAAAATAACTGTTCACTTCAGACATCTGCCAACTAAGCCCCAAAGGTCTCCATAGTCAGTAGGACCATAGTCTCCCAAGGCTTTCATGATCAATGGTGTCAGGTCCAAACTACTTGACCTAGAAGTCAAGTGGCAACTTCTTTCTCCTCTCTTCCCATCTTCCTTCTATCCTGACTTCCTTCTTTTCTTTAATTTATTTTCTTTCTCTTCTATCTCTTCTTTCCTTTCTCCTTCTCATCTCTCTCTCTCTATCCTCATTCCCCTCCTCTCTCTCTCTCTCTCTCTCAATGCCTTTATTTTGATACTAAGTATTGAACTGATATCTTCACTCTGAGCTACAGTCCCAGTTCCTTTTGCCTTTATTTTTTAAAATTTTGATACAATGTCTTATTAAATTTGCCCAAGCTGTGATTAAACTTGTGATTCTCTTACCTTGAACTCCCAGACTGGGTATCACGTCATGACTAGCTCATTTTGTTGTCGCTTACTTTCACAATAGAATTACACTTGCCTATCTAATTTCTCTTTATGACTGGCTCTATTTCTTCATAAAACCTTTTGTCTCTCACACTTCTTTTCTTTGAACTCTTAAACTATAATTAGCTCATCCCTCAGTAATGGTAATAACAAAGCTATGAGGTCCTCTATAGTCATGAAGCAATGAATAACTTTCATTGAGTAGGAATTTTTGATGACTTTTCTTCTTTTCTACCTTGAGCTCTAGCTATTCTGTTCAACATCTCTTACCCTATTTTTCCATTGTCTACAAAATAGTGTTCAACTTATAAGGTCAGTTGTTTAATTTCCCTCTCTCAAAATATAACAAAGAACTATTTTATATTCCATATTATCTATTAAGGCATTATTTAAAATATAAATTTTAAAACAAAATCTGATTATACCTATAAAATTATACTACATGAACTATTTTATTTTTAATTATACTATATATCCCTACACACAACACAAACACACAATAGACTGACTTCTTAGAACAAATGAAATAATAACATGAGACAAATACCTGCACCCTCACAAGAGAACCAGTCTAGATTTTGAGCCCAAATACAAGCATTTTATTGCAAATATAGTTCCCACTCCTCTCCAAAGCATTACCCTGCATGAGATGAAGGACTGGAAGATTTCTAAGGGATTCTTGTCTACACTACACCTTGAATCTCCCAACCCAAACCACCATCCAGTAATCCAACTTGGACCCTCCCACCACCGTTTGTTCCATTCTCCTCAAAACAATGCTGAGATGACGCTGTCCTTTTCTTTGCTCTAATCATGAGCCTACTTTTGGCTTTTCTAGAGCAGGTTGATTACCTTTGGAACAATGTGCTACAGCAGCTGACACAAGGAGATATATACAAGGGATAAATCTTGACAAACAGTACACAGCAGTTTAATTAACTTGCTTCAGAGAAAGCAAATGTAATTGCAGAAATGTAATCACTTTGGCTGAGGTTATATGGTTTGAACCAAACTTTATTATCTGAGGATAAATGTATCAGTATTAGATGTTTCTTTGTCAAGTAAATTCAATACCAAACTAATGAAATTGCTGAGTTATAATTGACAATAGAAAAGTCAAATAGATGCTTAGAATTTCAAAACTAAAGGTTAATAATAGTATTCAGAGAACTCAAATCAATAAAAATGATTTCAACCTTTGTTCTTTGACTTTACTATATTAAATAAAAGAGGAAGGAACAAGAAGGAGGACGAGTTATTTGGGTTAAAGTCACCGTCAGCTTTAGAGAAAGCAAGTTCGCTTGCATAAAGCTAGATTCTACTTTGTGGATAAAGAAGATATTATTTTTTTCTCTATGTATAGAAAGAACTGTTTATAAAGACAAGCCTGAAAGAAATAATGCCCTCTAGGTAATAATGATCAGTTCTTTTGTGGGTGGACTTTACCCTTTCGGGCTGTTGGAGTTCTCACTTTTGAATCTTTCAAAGAAACCTATCATAAAATAAAATAAATTTCTGTAAGGAGAATAAAAAATGTACCAGGAAGATCCAATAATGCACATAACCAGTGAGATCAGACTGGGTGTCTTTTGAAATTATTATGATCACTACAGCTTCAAAGGCTATCCCTCTACTCTGCCCACTGCTTTTGCTCCAAGGTACTAGATTCTCACCCAATTATATTTCCCTAAAAACAAGCAACATTTCTGAGGAGCAGTAGAGCTCACGCTTATCTCTCACATGCATAATTTCTCTTTTCAAAACAATAGTCTAAATTAAATTCATTACTGATTCTTTACAAATATCAAAAGTGTAGTGGTTTGTGTAAGTGGGATGGGAAATTTAAACTCAATTTAACATTATTTTTGCTTTCTATCACTACATTTGATAAAATTTACACAAAAGTTCACTTCATTTAGCTTAGAAAAGTAAATTAGTTTTATTGTGGTTTCCAAAATAATCAGAGGGATGTTCTCAATATTAGATTGGCAATATCAAATCTGAGTTTAAAACTTTGAATAGAAATTTCATTAAATGAGACATATGATAATCACATGTTTCATATTTCCTAGTAAGTGAATACAGTAAATTCACAGAAATAAATATGAATCAAAACAAATGCAAGTTTTCATAATCATTTTCTTGACTGACAATTTGTAAGTTTAGTATTAACAAAACTATAGAGAGAAAACAAGTATTTGCACACACAATTTGTAATTTCATAAATTGTAATGTTTTCTAAGCCAATTTAAACAATATGCATCAAAATAAAAAAGAGGTACCTATTCAAACTCACTACTTTCACTAGAATTATTTATTTGATGTGTATACACTGATAAAAGTTTACATATATACTTTGTGTACATGTATATATACACCTTCTCACACATATAAATTTATCATAATATTGTTTTATTAGCAATAACTGAACAAAAAACGAAAAATTCATCCATCATTCAAAATGTTTTTCACTGAATCATGATACGTGGCACTTCTGTGTCTCCAAGAAAAACAATGAAGGGAAAAACATAAAATCAGTGTGAATTTAATATAATCCTTGCTCAAAAGTTACATGAGTATGTGCACATTTTTGTTTTAAAAATGTTTTTATTATGAGTAATGGTCATATGAATGTTATATAGTTAACAGTATTTTTTTATAAATTTATACATTAAAAATATATATAATATGTGTGATAAAAACATGGTTGTATATTATTTAATAAATGACATATATAATACACAACTAAATGTCTTATAAATATATATTATCAGCATTGATTATTTATCATAACACATACAGTATATGATTCACGTAAAGTAATATACATTATATGAATATTTACACATAAATCATACATAAATTCCATATTATTTATGCATATATAAATAAAACAAACATATATTGCACATGTGTTATAAATGTATTAATTTCATCATTTGTAAAATATAGTATGAAATTTTCTAATTATGAAATATGAACTATGCTAATAGAATGGCAATAAATTAGAATGATATAACCATGTGACAGAATGGTCTCACCATATCTATCTATCTATCTATCTATCTATCTATCTATACTGGTAATATATAATCATCATGTATAAATATAAATGTGTCTATAAATAATACATAATTAAATATGATTGTTACCCTTCTGTAAGATCATGAAATATGAACATTCCTAGTTAGTGTAATTTACTTACTACAACGTTGCCCACAGTAGATCTTTGCATTTGTCTTTGACTTGATGGTCTTCCGTCTGATGCAAGGACATCCTATGCAGTGTCAGACAGGATCTTGAGCATTCATATTTTTAAAAGCTATGTGATCTGATAGAACTAATAATTTAACTCCTTTGACTGGAGTAGCATGTTACATGTAGCAATGTTAAGCATGAAATAGAAACAGCTGCTGGACAATAGAGAAAAATAGGTATGTCAGTCTTTCACAGCACACTTTCAAATTCACACGCTATAATTGCTTCCAGTCACACACCTAATGACACCTGAAAGGATTCAGGTCTGGAGGCCAGGTGATGATGCGCTTTCTTAGAATCACGTCTCCACTTGGTTTTTTGTTGTTGTTGTTGTTTTTGGTTTTGTGTCTTGCACAGGAAATGTTGCATAGAATTTATTCCAAAAATGCTAAAAGATATTACCATAATTGGGTAAAAAGAGTGAACTTACAGGACAAAGGTTTAAATTATACTGCTATTTTGGCAACCTTTCCTTGATAGACAGAAAAGTCTAATTCCAACATGAAATAAAACTCTTGGAGATGCATTTGGATAGTGAGCGAGGCTAATTCAGAACACTGCCAAAGGAGAACTTGGAATGTAGATTTGAATTTCACTTGGCATTTACCTTATTACTTACAGAATAAGTACTAAGCAGAATCAGTCTTATTGATATACTATAAAGAGGATTTTAAAGGGTAACAATAAGTGACAAAATGGGAAAGAGATATTCATTTTTATTTCTAATTTTAGAAAATACACAGAAAAATGAATCTTTAAACTACTTGAAAAATAGATCCATATGATTATAATGATCAGAATGGATGTCAAAGAGTTGTGAGGCTGACAATAATGGAAAAGTCAGTGCTTTTATACAAAATTTTTATTTGAATAAAACTGATCATCTTGCATCTATTCATTGGACTAATGGATTGGATTAAATGTAGATGAGATAATAAAGTAATAACTTGAGATGTTAAATCTAAAGTGATAAATCCTGCACAAACTCTTATACTCTCTTCCATGGTGATTAAATTTCCTCAAATTATTCTAGAATATTTAAGGTAAAGCATAAAATGGATATAAAAGAATATTTTAAGGTCATAATTTTAAGTATAATATTAGTTATATTTTAAAATAGCATAATAAGCTGTCAGACTAGAAACTACTTAGGTCATGGTGAACTTTGAGCAAGGTTAGACATGTGTGTACAAAGTGACTATAAGGTCAAATGTTCTTTTGTTTATACCTTTTGAACCAGTAAAACAGTACTAAGACTTCAGAGGCTAAATCAATTCAGTCAAAGCATCAATTTTCAATGCTTAATAGATTTATAATATCTTTTATTATTAGCTATTTATAATTAATTAGAAATCATATATTCATTGCATATAAATATGGTTAATTGTGAATGGCTAAGTTAAGCTAACTAGCAAATTCTATTAGTATATGAAATATACGAATAGAATCACAATAAATTAGAATGATATAACCATGTGATAGAATGATATAACCATATCTATCTATTTATCTATACTGGTAATATATGATCATCATGTATAAATATAAATGTTTCTATAAATAACACATTATTAAGTATGATTGTTACAGTGTATATATATACATATATATGATTGTTACAGTGTATATATATATATATATATATACACAAAGGGAACCTTTATGATCTACTTTATTAGTTATTTTCAAATTTTATTACTCATAGTTACCACGTGGTATAATAAGTTGCCTGAACAAATGTATATTCTCTTTAAGACTTTCCCTAATCCTACAGAAGGACTAATGCGCTCCACCTCTGATGTGTATGCAGTAAAGTACAGTAGTCATGCTATATTTCTATGGATATATGTCATTTTGCCTAGCCCAATCATTACCATGTTGAATTCTCTATCAGCTCCTGTCCAGCTCACTTTGTTCCATATCCTGCAATATGCCCTGCTATTTCTAAGAACTATATCAACAGCTCCTCCAGTCATTTGTTTCTAGTTGTTTCTGGTATGACCCAAAATGGAGGAAGGATGGAGGTTCAGGGATATTTCTCCTACTCCTTTCTCACTTGATCATAGTTTTCAGAATGGTTTTCATTTTTCTAATGCTACATCTCTTGTGGGAGTCTTATGGCTCCACACCTTGTCTATTCAGTCCCATGGTTAGGGGTACACATCTTTCCATTGGGTCTTATTATCACTGGTGAATTTTCATAATTCTTCTTTTAATCACTGAATATTTCTTTCACCAAATTATCTTGTATATTTCTGAGTGTGCAGTCCAGTTCCTACTTCAGTTTTACCAGTATCCTCTCAAAAGGAAAATTTAGGCATTCTTCAACTATTTTCTTGGTATTTAATACAAAGTCTACAAGACAGCAGGCACTGTTAATGCTCAGGAAATGAAAACAAGACGCACAGTATTTTGATATGTTGAGGTGGGGAAACTGTTTTCTCCAAGAAGCACTAAGAGAATTATCTGTGAAGTTTCCTTATCTACTGAAGGAAGCTCTTCCTAAAGAAATGCAATGGTTGGGCTGGGGATTTAGCTCAGTGATTTTGGCAAGAATCAAGTGCTAGCTCCTGGGTTTGATCTCCAGTAACCACATACAATAATGCTGGGTGTGGTGACTCACATCCACCAGCAATCAGTACCACATACCACAGTGCAGGGCACTGTAATCATTTAATCCCAGCTCTTAGGAGGCAAAAGCAGGAGGATTGCTGAGCTCAAGGCTGAGTTCAGGACCAGCCTGAACTACAAAGCGAGACCCTGTCTCAAAAAACTAACAAAAAAGAAAAAGAAAAAGAAAGAAAGAAAGAAGGAAGGAAGGAAGGAAGGAAGGAAAGAAGGAAGGAAGGAAAGAAGAAAGAAAAGAAGGAAAGAAATCATGGATATTTTTCCCTCTGATTCTCATTAACCAGGGAAGACCAAACTCATTTGCAAAAAGGAAGTAAAAAAAGTCACTACTCCTAGAGAAACATTGTCAAACTGTTTCTGTTCTTTAGCTTCCAAAGCGAATCCCTTGAAAACTATCTATTGAATGTACTTTGGGCTCATGAAATTTTCCTCTAAATCATTTATCACATTTTCCATAATGTCTACAGCCCCTCTTTCTTATTTCCTATTAAGGAAGTGATTATGCTTTAGCCATCTGCTCTTTCTTGAGTAGTTTGTATGACTCCTGTGTTCATCTAAATTAGCAAATGTGCATGTCCATTGTCCTGATAGTCTCCAGAGGAAGTAAGATAAATTTCTATCAACTCTACAACATTCATTCATTATTTTTGGAATGCATGAGTGAATAAATAAAAGCTTAGTACCAGATTAGCTATTGTGCAAGAGGAAAAATAAGAGTTAGCAAAGTTCCTTATTCTAGTGAAGATAACTATGGACAGAAGAACACAATACATAGATGCATAAATCTAAGAACTATCAAAAGCTGCTTATTTTGTAAGGAATTAATTTCTGGCCTCTATGTTCAGATTTCAAAAAAGTTACAACACTTGCTATTAATAGAGAAAAGCCACCAATAATGGGTTCGATAAGTTACACGTGTATGTGTATCAAATTGAATGATCTCATAAATTTCCCATACAGTAAGACAAGAAGATAAAAGAGCAATCACCCAATAGTCCTCTGCCTCATGGGTGTGCTGGCAGGTTTGATTAGTTAGTATCAATAAAGCACTTTGAAGATGAAAAGTACTACACGTTATCTAACAGCTCTGTAAATTTGAATTTGTCAGTTCTTATGAAATTTAACAGAAATTAGAAAGTGACAAACTACTCAGAAATAAAAATGCTCAGCATAGCCTTTGGGTTTAGCAAGACCAGATGGGGGAGAACAGATTTTTCCCTAGGGCAGAGAATCAAGCTAATGTATTCTCCACTCTACCAACACACAGGATGCAGAAATGTTTAATTTAAAGCCTTAAAGATGATACACTTTGTAATGACATGTAAATCAATGTTTTATTAATGTCTGTGAATTACTATGCAAGAAAAATGCAAAACACAATAAAACTCACCATAAAAAGATCAACCTTAATCTGTTCTCAGTGGAGCTATGACCATATGCTTTGTCTTAACTGGTGAGAGTGAATTTAACTGAAGATTGGCAGTTTTTCTTCTTGCTTGTCTATGAAAGTAGCAGAATCTTGCACTCTTTTGACTTTACTCCTCAAAATACAAATAGTCAAATGTCCCCACTGAAATTTTTAAGTTGAATTTGTAAGACCTTATGCTTTTTGCTTGACTGATTTTAATTATGCTTAGTCAAAGAGGCTTGGCTGGCCAGATAACATTTTTACACACAAAAAAGGAACTTACACACACCAGAGCAATTCTCTATGCTTGTCCATTAGCTAGAATTCTTGAATTTAATATCTTTAAGTTTGTTTTTGTGTGTATATATGTTTGTTTTGTGTGTATATATATATATTATATATATATAATATATATATTATATATATTATATATATATATTATATATATATATTATATATATATATTATATATATATATATATATATAATGTTCAATTTAAGAGCTAGTACGTTGGCCTGAATCCCAGTATGTTTCTCAGCTGTAAGGTTAGAATATGAGCTCAGTTTTACCTAGTTTATTTTTCAGAAAAATGAAAAAAACACTTAGGTAACAAATCTTCTTTAGGTAGTATTGGAATAATTTTTAAAAAAGCAAATAAAATTGAATGCAAACATAATGAAAAAAAGTAAAGAGAATAAGGAAGATATTATGACAAATAATTTTTTAAAAAACACTTTTAAAAAGTATGTATTTAAGGGGCCGGGGATATAGCTCAGTGGTTCTGCCTCCTGTCTTGCAAGTGCAAGGGCCCAGGCTCGATCCCCAGTAACCACATAACAATACTGGGTGTGGAGACTCACCCCAGCAGCAACCAGTACCACATACCACAGTGCAGGGTGTTGCCGGATGTGGTGGCTCACACCTGTAATCCCAGCACTTGGGAGGCAGAGGCTGGAGGATTTCTGTGATGTAAGTTTGAGGCTGAGCTCAGGGCCAGCCTGAACTACAAAGCAAGACCCTGTCTCAAAAAACCTAAAAAAAAAACAAAGTATATATTTAAAAAAAGAAATCAGTCCTTCAGCTGCCTTGAAGGTGGTAGTTTTCAGCTGACAAAGGAGAGGGATGATTATTATAATGGTTTATAAGGTTATAATCAATAATCTTATTTGATATTTGAGATTTATAGAACTCTCATTTCAAAGTAGGTCTGAAAAGCTTTACTGCTGTGAATTTTGTTAAATAAATGTGACATAATGAATAAAGTTCAGATAGCATTATATTGCACAGGCACTAGATAGATGGGTCTTTAAGACTCAACATTTTAAAAAAATAAGCAATGTTTCTGTGAAAAAATGAACTGGAATTGTTCTAACTTCATATTACTGACATACTCAACACTTAGCAGCCAAGTGACTTTCCAGGGATATGTTTTATTTATGAGTAGTGTAGTACTTATGATAATCAAGTTTTCTATTTCTCAAGCATTCGACATTGAAAATCAAATAAGATACAGTATAAATAAGATACAGTGAAAGTGTGTTGAAATCTGTAGGAACGTCTATGCTAGTTGCTCTTCAGTGGTCAAAAAATGAAATTACTTTAGAAAAAATGAGCAAATTATTAACAAACCACAACTGAAACTATAGCAGTAAGAGTAATAATAGTAAATCAACTCTACTCTCTCCTGTGGTCTAATTAAAGATTCTTTTCTAAAGGAGATGTGGATGCTAAAGATATTGAGAATGTTAGAAAGAAACCAAATAACTTTTACAGTGACAAAAAGAAATATGATTTAAAAGCATCTTGGGAATCATCAAGACCCTACCCGTCCAAGACACAAATGTGAAAAAATGTAAACCTTTCATTGAGAAGAAAACCTGGAGATCCTAGTTAAGAAAGAGAATTCATGAAATAGACTCCCAGAGATTCATTTCACTGCACTCAGCTGCTGCCTTCATGGTCCATTGGAATCTTGTTACTGCTCATGCTGGGGGCAGTTTTTGATGCTGTCCTTGTGAGGCTAGTTTCCTAGATACACAGAATGCACAAGTTTGGGGGTCAAGAAGATTTACAGAAATCTTGAAAAGAAATGTCTATAAAACTAAGCAAAAAATCTCTGAAGGGCAGCATGTGACCCTGTGGGAATGAAGTTAAAGTTGCTCATGTCATAACATAGTTGCTATGGAAATTACAATCATCACAATAATGAAACTTGGGGAAATGACCAATAAAGACATTTTATTTTATGAAAATACATATTTATTTAGAAAATGAAGACATACAAAATGCAACTCCACAAATGTATCTGTTGTCCATAAAAAGTTTTCTCATTTTTCCCCCTAGCCCTACCCACCCTACCACCCCCCCATACACATAAAATTTGTTTCCTTACTTTTTTGTTACAATCTCAACATTTCCCCCTTCATCCTATTTTATATTGAGCATTTTCTATTTCACAATATATAACATACAATGCTAGGACGCATTTACATCTTTATTTTCTCATACCAGAGAAAAGATGTGATATGTACCTATCTGTGCCCTATTTATTTCACTTATGAGTGAAATACCTCAAGGTATGTCCATTTAAGTAGAAATGATTCAAACTTATCATTTTTTATGGCAGAGTAATACTCCATTCTGTAGAAGAAACACAGCTTTTTTATCCAGTCTCCAGTTGATGGACATTTGGGTTGTTTCCAAGATGTAGCAATCACAAATTGGGCTGCTATAAACATGGGTGCACATATGTTTCTGTGATATGAGTCTCTTAATTCTTGTGTGTATATACCTAGCAGGGCAATGGCCGGGTCAAATGGGACCGTCAATCCTAGCTTTTTGAGGATTCTCCAAACTGATCTCCACAGGGGTTGTACGAGTCTACAGTCCCACCAACAGTGGAGAAGGGTTCCTTCTTCTCCGCACCCTCGCCAACATTTGCTGTTGGCTGATTCTGAAATGGCAGCCATTCTATGTGGAGTGAGATGAAATCTCAATGTTGTTTTCATCTGCATCTCTCGAATGACTAATGATGTTGAGCATTTCTTCATATGCTTCTTAGCTGCTCTTACTTCTTCCTCTGAAAAATCTCTATTCATTTCAGATGCCCATTTTTGAATTGGGTCGTTAAATTTGGGTGGGCTGATTTTTTTGAGCTCTTTATATATTCTAGATAGTAGCCCTTTATCTGAGTAACAGCTGGTAAAGATATTTTCCCACATTGTGGGTGCCTGTTAAAGCACTGGTATTTTAAACTAAATAGTGAATCATAATTTTTCATGTAAATAACATTATGAATAATATGGTAATAATAATCGTTCATGTAAATAACATTATGAATAATAACTACATATCTAAAATACTCCTATGGACCCTATACATTACTTCTGACCTAACAATTCTTCTTTGCATTAGTCCTCATGTGCTGCAGACTGTTTGCTTACCATAGACAGTAGTGTCTGGGTTCCTTAGATGCATATTAATTTCAGGTGCATTTTCTCTCTGAAATACAATCTGATAAGAACTGGCATTTACATCCATTCCTTTAACATGAGCTTATCTGTCTTCTCTATTTTATTAACAATGTATTAACAATGTATTAACAATGATTTATTTGTATTAACAAATACAAATTTGTATTTGTATTAACAATGATTAAATAGTATTAAAACAATATTGTTCTACTAAAGCAAAATTATTGCCCACATGTAAATTAAAATTATCCCTAGGTTAAATCAAAATTTTTGAGTTAGATTACACTGAATTATTTATAAAAGCAAAAAGGTTTGTTTAAAATTTCATAAAGGTAATTGAAATGACAAAAATGGGAATGAAAGAATCATTACGCGGACTACAAAAATTTAAATTATTTTAAATTTTTTTCTTATTTCTACAATATTTAAGAAATGTTTTAATATTTAAATTTTATTATTGGTGACTAATTGTTATTTACCTATACCTGTACCTAAAATAATTTATAATAAATTTTAACAATAGAGCTGTAATCACTCTTTTCTACACTAAAAGGAAATCATCTCAGTAAGAGTGAAAACAGTTTGATCCTGCAAGTTGTAAAAGTAAACAGAAAAGGGGCCGGGGAGTTAGCTCAGTGGTTCGAGCGCCTGTCTTGCAAGCGCAAAGGCCCGGGGTTCAATCCTCGGTAACCACATACCATACTGGGCATAGAGACTCACCCTAGCAGCAACCAGTACCACATACCACAGTGCCAGGTGTGGTGGCTCACACCTGTAATCCCAGCACTCGGGAGGCAGAGGCTGGAGGATTTCTGTGATGTAAGTTTGAGGCTGAGCTCAGCTCCAGCCTGAACTACAAAGCGAGACCCTGTCTCAAAAAAAAAACAAAACAAAAAAAGTAAACAGAAAATATAAAATTGAATTATACTCTGAAATATTGAAAGTATCAGAAATGTCACATGAGAACTGTTACTATAATTGACATAGAGTAACCCTTACACCTGAAATCTTTACATTTGGGATGACTGCTGTCAAGCGACATACAACCGTGATCTCTCAGTGAGAGTGGACAAGTGGAATGAGTCCTCCCTCTGTTGAGGCTGAGTACTTATGTTTCCCATACTTCATCAAAGAAGGGAGCTGAAGTAGTGCCCAGCATGTCATCTGAGCTGAGGGGACAGTATGGAAATTCTGGAGTGAACAAGAGAGATTAAATTCATCTAAGACTTCCTACGAAGAAAGAACTGCAGAGAAAAAGCACTAGCTAAATACAAGTCTGCAGGAAACTCTAAGCAGAATATTGATCAGTACCTTTATTTGATCATACTAACTTAAGGCTCAGGATGGAACTGCATAAAACTTTTAAGAAGCCAGTAGCCAGCATTCACAGAGAGCTAGAAACAGTACCTCATTCCACTAGCAGACAGAAACTTCACAATTTATGGTACTGGATATAATACTTGGAAGTCTTGATCCAATAATAAGGAATAATAAGCTTTACAACCAATATGATTTTTGTCCTGTTTTAAAAGTTTTCTGTCACCAAAGAAGAACACAGCTTTTCCAAGAAACTTCTAAAATCAAGAGAAAGTGGTGAAAAACTACATAGCACTTAGTGAAAATTTGTATTGCCTTGCTTCATGTTAGAAGTTACCAGGCATGAAAAGAAACAGCAAATTAGAGTCTTTCAAGGCAGGAGATAAACAAGATGAAAGAAATTACTTGAAGAAAAATGGCTAATATTGTCTAAATTTGAAAGTAAGTACAAACCCATATCTAAGAAGCTCAATCTCAATGTATAAGACACATGAAGAAAATTAGAGAAATTTACATTATAAGCAAATGGCTTGGAATAAATTCAGGAGAAAAGTCTTAAATATAGTCAAAGAGAAAGAAAAGTTATGTAAAGAAAAGATCCAAGTTAAGAAAATAAAATAACTATATATTTCTTATTAGAATAATATGAATGAAAGAGTAGGACTGTATTTTTAAAGTATTGAAAGCAAAAACATGTCAGTTTAAGATTCTTATAGAGTAAAAAGTATTTAACAATATAACAACTAATAGGATTTCCAAACAGTGTCAACAGAAGCTATTTGTGGCAAGCAGATGAACACTGTAGAAGTAGTTAAAAGAAATCCTTTTGGTTAAGGAGAATTGATAACAGACAGACACAAGGATCTTCACAAAGAAATGGAAATGCCAAAAATAACTGAATCAACATAAAGATATTTTTATTATTGCTAAACCATTTTAAAGGATAACTAAATGTTAAAAGCAAAATCACAGGGTATTGTAGCATTTATAACATAGAAAAGTAAAATACATGATAGAGTGAACCCAAGAAGGAAGCCCTGTAAGTACACTGCTGTAAGGTTCGCACACCACATGTGAAATGGTTGCTGAGTGAAACACTGACATATTAAAGGTATGTATCATAACCACTAGCCATGAAAATAGCAAATAAAAAGTACAGTCATTATATGTAATGGGTAAGCCAAAGAGAAAAAAATAAAACATCCAGCTGAAAAAGCACAAACAGGTAATCAATACACGAAGTTGTTCAGTGTCATTGATCCTTCTAAAAATGTAAATTAAAATAACACCGAGGTTCCATTTTACTTCAGCAAGAATGACCATAGCCAAGAAATTAACCAATGAGAAGTGCTGGTGGGGTTGTGCGGAGAAAGGAACCCAAAGTGTTGATGGGAATGTAGACTGGTGCAACCACTGTGGAAATCAGCATGCACATTTCTCGGAAAACTAAAACTAGAAGTTGCAATTCATCTAGCTATTCCTCTTCCAGGTATAATCTTCAAAAAGTTATATACATTGTACATTGTACTATAGTCATACACCATACTCATGTTTATAGCAGCACACTGCATAATAGCTAAGTCTGGAAAACGGCCTATATTTTCATCAACAGATGAGTAGATAAAGAAAATGCTGCATTCATACACAACGGAATAATACCTTGCTGTAAAGGGTAGAGTTGAGTCATTTGTTAAAAAAAAAAAAATAGATACAGGGTTGGGGATTTATCTCAGTGGTTCCAGTGTCAGGCTAATAAGCACAAGGTCCCAAGTTTGACCTCCAGTATCACATACCACATGGGCATGCTGGCTCATGCCTGTAATCTCAGCACTCAAGGGGAAAAGGCAGGAGGATTGCTGTGAGTTTGAGACTAGGCTGGGCCATATAATGAGCTCAGGGCCAACCTGAACTACAAAGTGATATGGACACACTTAAAGGCCAAATATTATGTAAATCAGACATACAAACTTAAATATCACATGCCAAAATGTATGGTAGGTAATGAGAAATAGGAAGAAAATATGCAAAAGGAAAAGGTAAAGGGTAGGTAGGAGAAAGGAAAGTAAAAACTCAATTTTAAAAAAAGAAAACAAAAATACTTATGTATATAGGAGGTGAGGGTGGTAGGGAAGGTAGGTGAATGGGGAAAAATAGGAATCAAGATGTGTCATGTACAGGTACAAATTCTCAATGTTGAATGTGATCATAATGTATGTATAAAATGTACCAATAAAATCAATTTTAAAAACATGACATGGTTACTCTAATGTGATAAACACAATAAGTAAATAAATAAAATGTAAAGTAAAAGACAAGGGGGAAAAAGAAAAAAGTTATTATAATCCAGCTTGAGCTACATACTAAATAGTGTGCCTTGATTTATTATAATATTTTATGTATTTTATGTTTTTATGTATTTTATGTTTTTTGGCCTACTTTTCTGATTATTAATATGTAGATATCATCATTAACTTTCTAAGAACTTATAAGATAAATAAATGAATCTGATGCTGGCTAAATGCAAAGGAGGAAGAAGGAGAAAATGTATTAAAATGTGTTATGTGCATATATCAATTTCTTACAATAAATGTGATCATTATGCTACGAAAATATGTACTAAAAATAGTAAATGATAAAAAATAATAAAACAAAATAAAAAGACCAGAAAGTAAAACAATAAAATAATAAAAAATAAATATTAAAAGAATCCAAAAGAGAATAAATGGAACATAAAAATAAGAAGCAAATTAAAAGTATGATGAAAGATATAAACACATATTAAATCAATAAGTAGAGTAAATATAATTAGTGCTGTAGGCAGTAGGGCAGCCTCTAATCCAGCTATTCATGAAGCTGATGCAGGGGGATCATAATGATAAGGCCAGCATAGGTGACTCAATGAGTTCCTTTCTCAAAATCAAAAATAAAAAAGAATTGAGGTAGAAATTAGTGTGGAGATTCCTCAAAAAGCTAAGATTGGAGGTCCCATTTGAACCGGCCATTGCTCTGCTAGGCATATACACAAAGTAATTAAAAGATTTATATCACAGTGACATATGTGTACTCATGTTTATAGTAGCTCAGTTTGTGATTGCTAAATCTTGGAAACAACCAAAATGTCCATTAACCGGAGACTGGATAAAGAAGATGTGATTCCTTCATAGAATGGAGTATTAATATGCCATTAAAAAGATAAGATTGTCATTAATACTCAATGCTGTACCTTGAGGACATCTTCACAAGTGAAATAAATAGGTCACAGATGTGTATATATTGTATCTTTTCTCTGGCATGAGAAAATGAAGATGTAAATGAGTTCTAGTATATATAGTTGATATTGTGAAATAGAAAATTTTTAAAAGGAAAGAGGATGTAGGGGTAAATAATGAGGGGAAAAGAATGTGATGGTAATTTTAAAAAGGAAACGGATCATGTATATAGGGAGTGGGGGTTGCAAAGTAGGTGGGGGAAG
>PVIR01028472.1:0-21950 GCA_004026965.1 Petromus typicus | reverse complement strand
AAAAAAAAAAAAAAAAAAAAAAAAAAAAAAAAAAAAAATAGTTTTAAGAAACAGAAGAAAATGATCCTGGAAGGTTTAAAATATATTCTTAGTAAATATATCTATATTAGATTCTTTCCAAAAACATATTAATCAGTTCATAAAAGGTTGCATGTTTCTTATCCAGTTGTGATATTGTCACATTTGAAATTAATTTTATTAATGGGGAATTTAAAGAGAGAACACTTGTTTAAAAGTGTGACCAGTTAGGGGCCAGGGAGTTAGCTCAGTGGTTCTGGCCCCTGTCTTGCAAGTGGAAGGGCCCAGGTTCGATTCCCCGGTAACCACATACAGTACTGAGTGTGGAGACTCACCCCAGCAGCAACCAGTACCACATACCACAGTGCTGGGCGTGGTGGCTCACACCTGTAATCCCAGCACTAGGGAGGCAGAGGCAGAAGGATTGCTGTGATGTGAGTTCGAGGCTGAGTTTGGGGGCAGCCTGAACCACAAAGTGAGACCCTGTTTCAAAAAAAACCTAAAATGAAAAAAAAGTATGACCAGTTTGAGTTATGACTTTGAAGAATCAATTGTATGTTAAAGAAATTTTCAGTGATTTGATATGCAGTGAAGATATTGACCTTTTAAAAATTTTACTGTTGTGCTTCCCTAGACCATTAATGCATTACATTTTAAAATCACTCGCCTATATCCCCTACTATGACAAATACAGGTGTGCCTGTGGACAAAAACTGAATCCCATTAACTATACTCTCATGGCTCAAACCAATATCTGTAGTGTCACAGCTGGATCTCAGTAAATGTTGCTTAAGTAAACAATTTACATGCATCAGAACATCCTCCTTTACATTTTTTTCTGTGTTATTCAGTCTGACACCCACTGTCTCTACATACCCATTGAGCATTTCAAATGTGTTTATACTTAATGTTGAGTTTGGTGTAAATATAAAATACTATGTTCTAAAGACTTAGAGTATGATACAACTTGTTAATATCTTTGTACTCCACTTTGAAATGACAATTTTACAGTATATATATTAAAATATACCATTAAAATGTAACCTATGTATTTCTTTCAGCTTTTTTAAATGTGGCTATTAGATAATCATGTACATGGTTTGCATTTGTGACTTGTTCTAGATTTCCATTTAACAGTACTCTTCTTAACAAAAAAATTGGCAAATGGTAGCCCATAGGCCATATTTGGCGCATTAAAAAAAAATCTTTATTGGTACATTATGAATACACATCATCATCGCATTCAACATTGAGAGTTTGTACCAGAATATGACATGACTTGATTCTCATTTTTCCCCTTTCCCCCTACCCTGCAACCCCCATCCCCTATATACATTATCTTTGTTTCCTTTTTTCTTTATTACTACCATGTTCTTTTTCCCCTTGTTATTTACCCCTACACCCTCTTTCCTTTTAAATATTTTTTATTTCAGAATATCAGCTATACACACTACAACTCATTTATGACTTCATTTTCTCATTCGAGAGAAAAGATATGATATTTACACATCTGTGACCTATTTATTTCACTTATGAGGATGTCCTCAAGGTACATCCATTTGAGCATGAATGACTCAATCTTATCATTTTTAATGACAGAATAATACTCCATTCTATAAAAGAACTACATGGCCCACTTTTATATAGCCACCAAGCTAGGAATAGTTTTTACAATTTTTAAATGTCATGAAAATGTTTTGTGCAGTGGAGACCACATGTGACATGCAATGCCTAGGATATTTACTAACTGATGCTCAGTGTGAAAAGTCAGTTTATCTCTGTTGTAAAGAACAAGGTTAGAACTCAGGCTTCTTACTCGCAGCAGCCCACAGTTTAAGGGATATAATTTTTTTGAAATTTGAGGGAGTGTTTGTGTCATGAGATGTGGGTCATAATGTGAGACAAAAAGGAACTAGAATGGAACTTTAAAGGTGGATAATTTGGACAAGAAAACTGGGGATGTGTAATGCCTGCCCAGTATGCCTTTCAGAGAAGTACTGAAATACTGTTGGTCCTCCTTTGTAAGGGGCTATCTTACCCTGTGACCTTTTCCAAGACGATACCCTTCCTAAGGGTATGTTCACTCATTTCCGGTGAAAAGTGCTGAGGGAAGTAGAAAAGATTCATCAGGTCAGCTAACCTGGGAATGTACTCTATGGCCATTTTATTTCCAAAACTCTTAGAATTGTGAGCCAAGACCATCCTTGGATCTGTGCCCTACTCTGGCTTCTCTTTTTCATCCCAAGAACTAATAAAGATTTTAAGTACCATGTCCCATCCTAGATTACGCTAGTTGGAGATTGTACCTGCAGCAGACAGAAAGTGTTCCTCATGTTGAGTTTAAGAAAGGAACAAAGCAAGAGCAAATAAAATCTCTGTTGGGGATTAGTGAGATTACTTACCTGAAAAGTGCGAAGTGTTTATATTTCGTATGATAGGCTATGAGGCTGCCAAAAGGGCTTTATCCTGGGAAGAGCAGGTAGCCTTTTCAGCAGGCATGTGATATAAAGAAAACTGCTTGAAGAGAATTAATCTAGTAGTGTTAATTTAGAGAACAGAAATTTTAAAAAACAAATTGTATGTATTTTCCTGCCAGGTTTTTGTTTTTGTTTTTGTTTTTGTTTTAAATGTGTCCCTGACTTCATGCATTGTCAGGAAGTGATGGTTGAAGATACTGTTTAACTGAAACATTGTTAGTTGAAATTTAAGAACTTGAAATTATTTTGGCAGTATATTGTATTATTTTGGATCTTTTCTGAAGGCTGGATTAGGTTCTCAGTCTTCTACGGTGTTTGGCTTCATCCAAGGGCTCCTTGGCATTGACCAATGCCAGTTTGTGCAAATACCAGCTGAGGCGGTGGAGCCTACTTGTGCCAGTTGAGTCATCAGTGATCACTTTGTTTCTCTTTTTTGGGGGAAACACAGGTACCCATGATGAACCAAGAGAGAAAAGAGAGTTATGTAGTCTTCTTGGATGGGTGGATAAAGCAGCTTAACTGAGCTGCTCCGAGATTCATTCACAGTTTTACACCATTCTCTGAGTGTTTGGAAGGGAGTGTCCTTATTTTTGTTGTTTCTTAATCTGAAGGCGTTGGTTATTTGACACTGCTATTTAAAGCTCTGGAGTAGAAGCTTTTGTTACCAGGGGTGGGAAGTGAGGCATAAGACTCCATTTTAGAATCATCTAAACAGAGCCAGTGCCTGTGACTCTAGTTGAGTTGAAATAGTCTCTGTCTCATCTGTGTGTCAGCCTTTAGCACAATAGAAGAAAGAAATGCTATATTTGTGTGTGCTGATCTTCCCGACCTGAAAAGTTCTATCCTCTTTTGGCTCTTATTATGAGTTGGTGGAATATAATTTAGATTTCATTTTCAGAAGTAAAGATGGGCAGCAAATAGTTACAGAGTTATTAAAAATAACCCTTTGAAAGGGCAGTGAAATGGTTACCTGTTCATAGTTGGCAGGTTTTCTTAAGATGTTTTCTAAAAAAGTAGCCTCAGGCTTTGCCAGCTTTGGTCAGAACCCCTGCATTAAGTTCAGTTTCACTAATCAATTAAATACTACCTGCTTGTATTTCCAAAGAAAACAGTTTAGTAAAATGTGATAGAAAGCACCAGCTGTCAGCATTAGAGACAATCAAGAGTGTAGGCTGCTTGAGTACATAGTCATTTGGAATGAAATAAATAATAGAACTAACTTCCTAACATGACTCATAATTCCCAGGGAATGTTTGTGTCATGCCCAGCAGTTTTCTAAGGAGAATGACTTCCTCTTGCATATGAATCTATTTCTAAAGGTTGATGTCTTTGTTTATAAAACACAGATTTAGACATGTATATATTATACTGAGGAGAGGGTATGTAGGTATAAGTTTCTTAAATTTGCCTCAGAACAATTTGGTTTCTATTTTTAAAAAGCATTTTCTTCTTGTTGTATTTGGGCTTAAACCCAGTGCCTTTGCACTAACCTATATTCTACAGAGGTTTACAAAGAATGTTATGTTTAGGTTTATTATTTTGAGGTAGAGATTTTGGTAGTACTGAGGACTGAGGCCTGGGATAGTACTGGCAAGAGCTAGGCCATTGCACTTTTCAACTTCATTTTATAATTATTATTTTATTTTGAGACAAAATCTTACTCAGTTCCCTAGACTGAGTGCAAACTTGGGATCTTCTGGCCTCAGCCTCTCAGAAAGCTGAAATTTTAGGCTGATGCCACTATGTTTAGTTGGTGTTGCTTATCATTTCCCTTGTAACGTACTATTTTTGTTGGGATAGCAACAGTATGATGACAGTTATCACTTATTGACTGCGAGGGGATGCTGGAAAATGGGACAGAATGGAAGGGAAAAATGACATGGTAGTGTGAGCTGTCATGTAGAGCTGCTCGACTGATGTTAGTTGAGAGCTTACATGATAGTAAACCTTAGGATTCCATGCATGAACAACCATGATGTAATAGGAAAAAAGATTCTACAGGCTTTAAATATGTTTTCTGGCATATCTGAGAAATCTTTGTCTAGAAAGATAGTGTCTTAGTACATCAAGTGCATGGGGCATTATGACTAATCAGAAAAGAAAAGGATATTGGATAAATAGAATAAAAATAGTATCTTACTAGGTTTTTGCCTTAATTCATGGCATGTGAAAGATAGAGCCCGGTCCTTGGATTGTTTGTTAGCAAACCTTTATGTAAAACCTTTGGTATCTTAAGGTGTTCCTCAGTCTGTGCTCTGTAGATACCCTTACTACTAGATAAGATTAGTGACCACATCAGATTTGTGGATAGCTGGGACAATCCATATAATCTACATATGAATAGACATGTGACATTTAAGGCTTTAAAAGTATTTTACTGAGACATGTTAATTCTCATAGGCAATTTGATAGTAACTGTCTCATTGAAATATAAATAAAGCTATTGAATCAGCAGGTACACTTTTCAAATTTATTATCCAGATATAATTCCAAAAGTGTGGATAATATCTTTTATATATAAACATCATATGCATATAACATTTATTTCAATGTGGCTTCCTGGTGATAAACACTGATTACACCATCTACAACTATCTACTGGAAAGTCATTAAACAAATTGAGGCACATTGGCCTCCAAATTATTGACTGCCATCAAAAAAGGTGGTGTGAGCCACTGAGAAAGGTATGCAAGATATTTTAGATGACAGAAAAGTAAATTGGAGAACAATATATATTATGGAATTCAAATTGTATAAGTAAAAAGATAACTGTCTAGTTGTCTAGTTCTATTATTTGTTGCAAACTATGAAAGTAGAATTAGAGGGCAGAGAACAGAGAATTTTCATATTTACCTTTTCTGTAGTATTTGCTTTGCTTCAGCAATAAATACATTTGTAAAGTAATTTAAAGTGCAAGGCACTAAGAGAAAAATTAAAAGTGTTTGAGATAATGATGATGATAACTAACATTTATAGAGCACAACAATGGACCAGATGCTCTTTATATAATATACATTTACTCATTAATATTATCACAGAAATCCAGCGAGGCATAACTCCCAAAAGCCCCATTTATGATTGGTGAACGCAGTGCACATATAAATTTTTGATCTGATTAGATCAGTGTACGAGGAAATATTCCAAATAATAATGTTGAGTGTAGGCGCTAGTAAATATTGTTATTTATAAATGACCTCTTCCACATGACCAAGAAGACTATAAAAGTTGGGGCTGGATCTTTTTGTGAACAGGAAGGATGGGGAAGGTGGATTCTTTTAAACTCCAACTTCCATAGAGGTTCTTAGGAGTTTAATTTAAGGGGAAAAATGGCTTATGTAAATCAAAGACTTTTATTTGAGAGAGTCATTTCCAGAAAGAAAAAAAGAATTAGCTGCACTTGGGATTTTCTTTGTAAGTATCTCAAAACAGAGAGCTATTATATGAATCATTTTTTTAATGAACTGGCTTAGTGTGGTAAGACAGATCTATTTTCCAACATTATTAATGAACTGAATGATACTAACAAATGATTTCCCCTGTTAATAGTTATCTGAGTGAATATATTTTAGAATAGTGGTTTCTTCATTCTGCAAATATTTATTGGGAACTTAAGAAACATGCAGTTAATTTTTATTATGACCAATTTCAAACTCCTGGCACTTAAAATCCTTTATCATCTCTTTCTTTTTTATGTTTCTCTACTGTTCTCTAACAGACTCCTGAATCACCTAATGTTTTTGCACTATTCCTACTTCCTTCCCTTACTCTCCCTCCCTCCTTCCTGCTCTCCCTCCTCTTTCTTCTCCTTGCTGTACTCAGGCTTAAATCCAGTGCCTTGCACCAATCTACACCTCTAGCCCTTATTTTAATGTTTAATTTTGCTAGGTAAAATTTTGCCAGACTGAGCTTGAATTTGTAATTCTGTTTTAGCTTCCCAGAGTTCTGGGATTATAGTTTTTTAATCCTTTAACTTCTCTGCCAGGAGACAGAGACCTTAAGCAGAGTTGTCCATTTAATTCATAGTATCTATAGTGCTTGGAACAGTGTCTATAACATAGAAGCTTAGATTGGTTGCTAAAGAAATGAGTGAAGCAATACACTCTCTCTTTATCTCCATGTAGATTTTGCTTTCCTTTCTTCAGTTTTCCAGCACCCTGAGACCAGAGTAAGTGCACTTCAGGTTAGATCTTTGGCTAGCATCACTGCCATCCTAACCCAGATACAAAAAGACTTGACTACCTCCTATATTTATGAAAATGGCTGACATTAAGAAGGGTTATGCTTTTGTATATGTGGGTGATAGTTCTTATTATACTCCTTTTTGGACGTCTCAAAGCACATACGTATTATCTACTCTGTACGTATAATGGAACCATCTTTCCACAAGGAGTTAAACATGGCTTGTGGACAAATTACCTGAGTTTAAATCCTGATTAAAGCCTTCATGCCTCAGTTTCTTTCTCATCAAATGACATAACCTATGTCTTAGAATTGTGAGGACTAAATTATCTAGAGAAGTACCTAGAAGAGTACCTAACATTTTATAAGCACTCAGTGTATTGGGTTGCCTGATACACAAACAATATAGACAATGTTATGCTTCTTTTAGGGTGAAGATGAGAAGGTAAATGCTGTGGCAGACCTCACAAATATAGTTCCTTAATACCTGTTTTGAACAGATTTTTAGCTAGGTAAATAACAGCTCTTAAGAAGACAGAGGAGGGCCGGGGATTTAGCTCAGTGGTTCAGGTGCCTGTCTTGCAGCTGCAAGGGCCTGGGTTCCATCTCAATAACCACATACAACAATGCTGGGTGTGGAGACTCACACCCACCAGCAATCAGTACCACATACCACAGTGCTGGATGTGGTGGCTCACGCCTGTAATCCTAGCACTCAGGAGGCAAAGCAGGAGGATTGTTGTGAGTTTGAGGTTTGCCTGGGCTACATAATGAGCTCAGGGCCAGCCTAAACTACAAGTGAGAACCTGTCCTAAATAAATAAATAAATAAATAAATAAATAAATAAAGCTTCCTTAAAGAAAAAGAAGGCAGAGGAGCCTAAAATACCTTATGACTGATTGTATTATTACTTTATTTTTTTATTCACTTACATATTATTTTTTGCCATCCTTAGGAAACTAAGCAAGAGTTTCATACATACCTGGCAAGCTTTCTCTCACTGTCTCCTCCTCAGCTCTTGAGACTCTCTCTTGTTGCATAGTAGGTACACCAACTTACTAAAAAATTATGCAGCTTTACTGAGTGTTAGTTGTTGTTTTAGGTCCTAGTGATATTAACAGGGATGTCTTTGTGGAGATTATATTTTAACTACCAGGAAAATATAAGTATGTGAGAGAGTAACGTGGCTATGGAGAAGAATGAAGCAAGAGAAGATAGCTAAGGAGTGAGTGTGTGTGTGCGTGTGTGCATGTGTGTGTGTGTGTGTGACTGGCTTTGTGTGTGTGTGTGTGTGTGTGTGTGTGTGCCCCTTTTGTCAGCAGAATTTCTTTTGCATCACTTACATGCCAATTAAGGACCCCTCCCCCCACCATGAGCATCAGTACAGAGCCTGTGCTGTGATCCCATGCTGTGGAGCATCCACTCAGATCCTGTCCCTCACAGAAGTGAAAAGGGAACCCATCATAGAAGTGAAAGATGTGTTCAGTGTGCCTTAGTGTAGTGGAGGACAAACTTAGTAAAAATCACCTTTTGTATTACCAATCATGTCTTGGTTGTATGTGTATGGGATGGACCACTAGGGAGATGGCATATACAGCAATGGATACCTGACCCCAGGCCCTGCCCCTGCAGATATCTGTGGTGTCTTTAGGAGGGAAGGGACTTGACTTTGGGTCCCTGTCACCTGAATATTAAAGAGCATGTGTCCCACATTCCCAAAGTTAGTCTCTTGCAAGCCTAGGTGTTAGCTTTTCCATTTATAGAATGTCCACATTTTGAGAAATGAATAAAAAAATTTTAGTGCTATATAGGATGGCTTTATTCTTGACTCATCTCTCAGAACAAAACTATCAGTGCCCCTGAGAGGACAGCTCCATTGCAAGAGCTGAAAGCATTAATAAAAGTTTGTATTAATGTTTCATTAATTAATTAGCAGTGGATAAGAAATTAGATCCTCCTTTCCCTGAGGTCTTTTATTGTGTCTCCAAGTTCTGTTGGTCTAAGGGTCAGAACTCTTCAAGTTTTAGGTCAGGTGATAACACATGGCATTTCCACTCTGGACAAATTGGCTGATTCTTATGCACCAGAGTAATCTACATACCCCAAGTTAAGCCAGTTAGCTCATTTGGATCATGAGGGTATCTTTTACTTTCATGTAAAGTTTTTGAAGACTATCAAATATGAGAGATTTATATGCAGAGAGGAAGAGCTTTGGGTCTTACTTGGTAATGCCACTCTAACATGAATAAATGAGGGAGAGTGGATTCATTAAAACTCATTTTTACTTAGCCTTGGGTGCCTAACGAAATACTTTTGTAGCAGATACATTTTTCTTATTTGGGTTCACCTTAGTGTGTGGTAAATTTAGAAAATGTTATTTAGGTAGCCTAGCAAGATTTAAGGAATATCCTCTGGATAATCCCCAAATAACTTCAATACAGATAAATGAAAAATTTTATTGATAATAACATTTTAAAACATTATTGGCCATTTTGGACTCACATTTCACAATATATACTTTTAAATTATTAGGTTCTGACTTTCAAAATTCCAATAAATTCCATTAACCTTTGGGGAAACTTAACATTTCCATCCCATTTGGAATGCAGCAAATGTTAAGTAACAGTTACACACAAGGGGAAGAGAAACAGAGCACTAGTTCTTTGTACTCCAACACAGCTTTTACTTCATGTTTCCATTTCCTCTATGAGGATAGAACAGAAGATTATTTGAGTCTCAGCAACTGAATAGCTAGCTAATCCTGTTGCAAGGGCTCAGTGGAAGGTGCCACTAGAGGCAATGTTTTATTGGATGGACTCTGGATGGCTTACACTAAAAAAATCTGTTATTCTTTTGGAAAAGAGGTAGCTAAGACCCTCTTTGGCTTTCTTGACTTCCAAGCTAGTTTCCTAAGAATTTTTTATGGGTGCATTAGAGCTCATAAATTTTACAGACATTTGCTTCTGACAACATAGTGAAACCATGCTGGGCAGGACTGCTGCCCAAGACTACTTGGGATTGGGTTTCTTATCCTGACCCGTTCCTAAGAACACTGCCTGCCTTGCTCACTGGTTTGATCTGTAGATTGATTGCTCACCCTCTGGAAGGTCAGCTTAGGGCTGCTTACTGTCAGCTGCTGTAGGCTGGTTTAGTTATGTTTCACATCTCCTGTTGGTTAACAGAGAGTGTAAATGACTTCCTGTGGTTTCCAGCCTGAAAAAAGAAGTAAAAGTGAAACTTTCATGAACCTTCTGACTTGTCATAAGAGGTTCTGAAATTGAAATTAATTGAACTTAAAATCAAGCTTTTAAATGGCAGTGAACAAAGAAAATATTACTAAGAATAATGTAAATTTTATACATTCATTCAGGGAATATATCAGTATATTTATATATGTAATCCCTAATTTTTGCATATATATTTTATGCCAAATTTAGTGTAACAAGAATTAGCACTGTGTAAAGGTATATCATCACCATTTAATATTACTTGAAATAGTCATAGTTTGAAGATTTTAAACTTTTTTAAATTGATTAACCTTATTAAATTAGTATCACTTATTTTAAATGTGTTTTATTATCTAAAGATACTTAGTATCATGTATGAATGAAAAAATATGACCAGTAGAACTGTCATGCAGACAAGGCAACAGGAAGTAGTGAAGGAATACTAAAAGTTAATCTTTGCTTAGAGAACAAGAGATTGGAGTTGGAAACTGTTATCAAGGTCTTTTTAATTACTAAGTGATTTCTCCAGTACCATTTTATTTCTTGCTTATAGATTTATTTTACAGTTGACTTTATTAATCAATCTCATGTGTTGCTATTTTTCTTTGTCTATTTCTGAGGAGCATTAAGAAAATTTCATTAAAGCACAGAAAATAGCTACACTTCACAAGATTCAGTGCATGGTTGGGCCAGTTTGCTTATCCCCATTTAAGCAGTGTGGCAGATTGTATTGGGATTTCTCCAGCTGTTCAGCAAAATGTATTAATTTTTTAATATTAATTGTTAAATTTTTAATAATTCTAAATCTTTTAAAATGTAGATATAGCTCTAGAAAGAATATATCTCAGGAAAATCTGTTGATCTAGATGGCATTGCTTTTATTCCTGCAGTTTGGCTATGGACTTCTTTCCACTCAGTTTTCAGTTTGAGAGGTGCAGTTAGTTCTAATTATACAAATTATATACTTTAATATTCTATCTGTTGGTCAAATAGGGATGGTACTTAAGTCTAAGTAAATTGATGCAGAGTAGGCAGGATTTTTAATTTTCCATTTTTTCAGTATCAGGATGAAATAGCTTTGTCTTTTTAATTCTATTCTTTAGTATCTTTTTTTTTTCTTTTTGTGATGATGATAGTTAACTTCTTTAATACATTTGGGTTGTTGTAGGGTCAGATAGCTCTACTAGGGATATTTTCTACTGTAATTTTAAGACAATTCTGAAGCTTTATTCTCTTGTGTGTAGTCATTTTTTAGTGCAGTGAATTAATTTATGTCTAAAGATTTTTGCATTTTGGAGCATTCTCAAAAGGTCCTTTCATATTTCCTGTATTATTTATTGGCAGTATCTACCCAAGATTATGAGGATATTAATGTCCATGTATGGAATAGCAACAGTTTTTACATTTTAGTTTCATAATAGCCTCTATATCCTAAACTAATTCAAGTTTAGGATTAGTGAAAGCAGAGATTTACTTGGAATTTATTGAATATAAGTACATTAATGATTTTTAAATAGTGAGAAGACTTAACTGGCATACATAGCAAAAAGATAAAGTTAATTTTCTTTGGTTGATGGGAAATGACTAATAAAGCAGAAATTGAATAGAATTTTGAAAAATATAATTTTTGTTACTGCATAATAATAGCATTTATAGGTAAATATCACTGACTGAGTTTCTCCAAGGTAATAATTATTTGGGGGCAAAAGACCTACACTTAAATATTCATTTTCTTGTGTTTCACAAATCACCATCTAAAGATCCTTAAATCTTTTCTCATACTTTCCTTGCTGTAAGCTATAAGAATTCAGATGAGATATATTATCAGTCATGGTACATAAAAGCTGTAGACCTCTGATTTGTTTTGTTCTTATTACAGTTTTATCAACACCTTTCCTGATAGCAGTTCCCAGATGTGGATAAGGTTGCATTGGGGTGAATTATAAATTGTGTTATTATACAAGAATTTTCTGTTGTTTTCTTTGGTCATCATATTTTAAGTTTGCAAGGTTATATTCTTTGATTACCTTTGATTCATATTATTTTGAGTCTGGCGTCATTTTGTCTTTTTACATATTATCCCATGTTACTTCTTTGGTTCTTCTCCTACCAAGGTATTAATAGTATTTGACCTGACTTCTAATACCTACAAAGTAACTTTGCCATTTGCTAGAAAAATATTTATTGGGACCACATTATATGGTGTTTTTCTAAACTTAGATCTAAGACCCCAAATTCCTTACTTGTCAGTTATTAATCGTCCAGTGGGAAAGGAAGAATGGTAAGGAGTGGGAACAGATTTCTGCTATACAAGCAGTCAAATCATTGTGAAACTTCAGGCTGTGATAGGTACTCTGAAGGAAAGTGACAAGGTAATGTGATTCAGATGAATATGATGTCAGTAGGGCTGTTTGAGAAAAGAGTAATACAGGAAGGTATGTTGGTAACATGTGTAGGCCTGAATGATGCACAAGGGAGTAACCCATGAGAAGAAATGCAAGCTGAGGAACATGGGCAGAACAGAGCCCTGAGCAGGAATAACAAAGGTAGCATGGAGAGAAAGGAAGGGCACTAGAGCAGCTGGATAATAATGAGCAAAAGGGAGAGTGGAAAGGGATGAGGTAAGAAAGATAGGGAGAGGCCAGCTTAGGGAAGAACTTAAATAGACCACAGAAACAGTCTTAGAAGTGCAGGTAGTTGTGGAGGAAGGTTACCTTTTTCATTCCTGGGACAAAGTAGCAGATACTCATGAATGAAAAGGAAGAGATTTATATGGCCCATAGTTTTCATCCACAATTAGTTGAATTGAAGACAGTAGCAGCATGGCAAAAGGTCCTGGTTGAGAACAGCAATTCAATCTTTGACAATAAAGAGGCAGAGAGAAGAAGCCAGAGGCAGGAGTATACCTTTCTAGGTCATGACCCTACTGACTTACCTCCTCCAACTGATCTCCACCTCCTAAAAGTGTATTCAGAAGCAACCTCATCACCAGGTCCATCCACTGATGTGTATAGCAGTACTCTGTTACTCAGTCATCTTCCAAAAGCATTTTGGAAGCTGTCACACTTTGAAGGGACATAGTTGATCTAAACCATAACAGAGAGTTAATGGGGAGTTCTAGGTTGGCAGCTGTGAAGAAGGGAAGATGGAGAACCGAAGAGTGAGGAATTGACACTGTAAAATATCCCAGAAAGAGCTCAATCCATCTGTCCTATGGCAGTTTTTAGAGAGGGATGGGCCTTCTTAATTGTCCCATTTTTGGGGAAGAGGTCAGGCCTTTATGGGCATTCTTGGAGAAATGACTCGGCTGAGAGCCTGTTGCCTGCAGCAGTCCCAACATCAGCATCTGGGGAATAAGTTTGTGAGTCTGAGGACTCATACCACTACATAAGTGGCACTGCAGGGAAGAGCTATGTCCTGAGGGTTTAGTTTGTTTAGTTACAGCTTTACATATTTAGTAAAGAAGTGAGATCCAGTTATGCACATATATGTAGTTACAAGTGCGCCAAGTTTTTTCATTAACATATGTGTGCATTTGTGTATACGTGTGGAATGGAGAGTATTCAACATCAAACAGCTTGGTTCTTGTCCTGGCAGAGAGAGGACAGAAAGCAGAGTAGGAGATAAATTGGAAAATAATTTACATATTTTTAGTCTTCTTTCTTTTCTTCTGTATCCCTCTGTTTTAGTTTATCCTTTTTATCATTTTTTTCAAATGTGTTTATCTTGACATATTTTTGTTTTCTGCTTCTCCTCTATATGTTTACCTGTGTTTGCTCTTTTTTCTCCCTATTTTAAATTTTTTTTTTTTGAGAAGGAGGAAAGATGTGAAAATAGTTTGAGAGACACCGAGACAGTGTCAGCAATCCATCTAATCTTTTCCTACCAAAGCAATGCTAGGTTGTAGATGGTAGTGGAGGTTACTAGGCAAGGGTAACATGGAAGACACTGCAGAGTCAGAAAGTTGGTGATTCCCTGACTATATTGTGGATAAAGGGAGCAAGAATTGAAGGAAAGGGAAGGAGGATGCTCCCGAGGAGCCTTTAGGGCTTTAGCCCTATGAAGCAGAACTCTACCTGCTGAAGGTATTCAGGATGAAAAGAGGTCAGGCTGGAGATATGAACTTTACAAATGTGCCTGCAAGTGTAACTGAGCAAATAGGTGAAGGTTACTGTGGTATTTTAAAAGTGAAATATGTAGAACTAGAAGCATGCCATTTAATTGGAAAGCAGCTGAAAGCTGTTTTATTCTCACATAAATGGTGGCCGTAGTCTGACAATTCTCCTCCTCCCCTTAAGACTTCTAAGCACTTTTGAGTAAGCCTGTTTAGTCAATAAAGTTCCAAGGAAATACTGTGTAGAACGTGTGAAGGACACAGGTAATGCAATAGAGCCTTTTATTTTGCCTTGTGCTGCTTTTGGGTGGCAAGGGGTTTGGACTGCTGTGCAATGGAAATAGTTGTGAATGGATTATCATGGAATGGAGAATCTTCTGGAAGCTTTTTTTAAGATTTAACATCTGTAAACACTCAGTCATCAGTAATGAATAAAATTAAATGCTTTCCCTTTGCTAAGTCTGATCTACCTCATGTTGGGGCTATTTAAATGTTTTTCTATTTATTTTTCATTTTATAGCTAGCATTATCCTGTCATAAAACTGTAGAAGTGTTAATTAGGATATTGTCTTATAACAGAATGCCATTTAAAAATGACATGCTTTTGTATGAGATTGATTTTGTATGATAATTGATCCAAGAAAGGATATGAGAGCAGAGAGCCTGGTGATTTAGTATTTCATCTTGAGGGCAAAGAAAATATAAATATCTCATTGTTTGGCAGCTTTTATGTAACTGACAAGAACTATCAGAAAGTACCTATTTTCACCTGGCTGGTGGATGTCTGAATATCCAAGGAATTTTTGAGTTTCTTATTTCTTATAAAGTATATTCCAGATAAAAAAGATTTAGAGAGTGAAAGGTTTCCTTGTTTAGCCACAAGAGAGACTCACTGTTTGCTTTAGCAGACTGTTTATAATTGTCTATCTCTGTATTAATTCAGAGTTGGAAACCAAATGACCATCAGTCCATCTTAGTCACTAGTGCTCCTGAAAAAGGGACGGAGAGTTTTATAGGCTATTAGTATTTTTAATCCTCATTGGTTAAGCCATTTGAATTGGATTTTATTGATGGCCTCACTTTCCAGTAAGGTAGTTTGTGACCACAGCCCACGGAAAATGTTACGTGAGGCCAGCTGATGTTTAGTCAATTAGAAAACCTCCCACCAACCATTTTATATTGCCATTGCATAGCTAGAGATCTTCCTCCTGTTGATTATAACCCAGTAATGATTAATATCAGAAAATCTTGGAACATAGAAAATGGTTACTGTGTGCTCAAGGATATATTTTCCTCCACTTCAGTTAACACATGGCTAAAAATCCCACATGATAACTAATGACATTATTTCATTTAAGTAAAGCATTGGGAAAGAGGATTGAGAAGGGAAAGATGCTTTATAATTTCCTGCACTCTGATTTGGAAGGTCACAATTAGCTCAAATGTGAAGAGAGTGCTGCTGTACCTAGCTAGTTCTCTAATGAATTTGTGAACATTTTATTATATCTGTCATATTTTTTTATTTCTGTCAAAATGTTTAATCATTAATTTTTGAGTTTCACACTTTGAAGTTACTGGGTTTTTTCTACTTCTGTTAATGTTTTATAATATTTTTAAGTGACAATCATTTAAGCAATTTGGTATTTATGTGCACACATACTGCACTAAATAAAAGAAAGGGGCCTAATTAAAACATATGAAAGTAAAGCATACATTGTCACTAATATGAATAACTATATAGTCATGTGGTACAAGGTTATAGTTCCAGCTTCTTTGAAGGCTGAAGCTAGGGGAATCTTTTGACTGGAGAGATCCAAGAGCCAGTATAGACAGTGTATGAAACTAATTTTTTTTTTTAATGAAAGGTTTCTCATTGAGAAGTCAGGCTGAAGACATTTTTTCCCTTAACAGTTATATTAAAAATATATCCACAGCACAGTAGGAATTTATTTGGTTGGTGTGGCTGCCCATGTTTACAGATTCAAGGGAAAAAGTGACTCTAAGAGTAGGTTTCTGCTTCCTCCATCAAGGTGTGGTGAAATTCACTTCTTTTTTTAAAATCTTTATTGGTGTATTGGCCTCACAACATCATGGTTGCACTCCATAATGGGCATTTGTACCAGTATAAGGCACAACTTAATTCTCATTTTTTTCCCCATAGCCTTACCCACCCTACCACCCCCCCATATACATAAAATTTGTTTCCTTACTTTTTTGTTATAATCTCATTATTTTTACCCCTTCACCCTATTTTACTTTGAGCATTTTCAATTTCACAATATATAACATACAATTCTAGGATTCATTTACGTCTTTATTGAAATGCACTTTTAAGAAGATTAGAGATCATAAATTTTAGGATTATA
This sequence comes from Petromus typicus, assembly GCA_004026965.1. Lineage (NCBI taxonomy): Eukaryota > Metazoa > Chordata > Mammalia > Rodentia > Petromuridae > Petromus > Petromus typicus. The sequence continues at coordinate 5,569 of PVIR01028472.1, read as the reverse complement.
ATGAGAAAAATTAAATTTTCATCAACCTTATTGTTAACAAAAAAGAATATAAAACATTTTCTTTAGTATTCTATTTAATTTGGACAGAGAAAAAAGATTAAGACTAGTAAGATGTACTAGGGAATACTCTTATTGTATATAAATCCTCATTATTTGGACTTTGTTATTTAAAAATGAAAATATTTTCATAAATTCATCCCATTTTAAAATTTAACTTCTTAAAAGAGAATTAGGAAATGGCAGTTTCATTTAATGGCAATTTAATTTTTTTTTAATTTTTAATTTACCATGGTACATACCTAGGGATGACCATTATGGAGAATTTTTTTGGTAGGGGGAAGGACAGGGTCTTGCTCTGTAGTTTAGGCTGGTCCTGAGCTCAACCTCAAACTCAGCAATCTTCCTGTCTCTGCCAGCTGAGTGCTGGGATTACATGCATGAGCCACCACCCTCGGCATTGTGGTATGTAGTACTGATTGCTGGTAGGCATGAGTCACTACGCCTGGCTTTATTACATGTAGTTACTGGGGATCTTGCACTTGCAAGGCAGGTGCCAGAACCACTGAGCTAAATCCCTGGCCTGAAGAATTTTTATGATCATATTAACAAAGTTAAAACATCACTACTGTTTGGAACATTATTTGATTTTGTTTTCTCCAACTTACTAAGTAATTTGTAGAGACAACTTTTTCACAGACTCATGAGTTTTGGATTTACAGGGTGAGTTGTAAGTTAAATGTCTGTTCAAAGGGCATGGTGTGGTGTCAGGGATTTTTACATGTGCTAGTGGTTTCAGAAAACCATTTGGAAGTTACTAGGAAGAGAAATTGAGCTGCACTTTAGAAAGAGAGTAGAACTTTTAGTTTGCGCGCTCTCTCTCTCTCTTTCTGTCTCTCAAAGAATCGTAAAGAGAATCAGCAGAGTAAGGGACTTTGTTACCAGCATCTGTCCTGTGAGCCAGCGTGGTCAGCTGCACCAGCTCTGGGAGAGGAAAAGCTCACCGTCCCCACTGAGCAGAGTGGTCCCTGCTTTGCTAACTGCTGCAGCTTTGGATTATTTGAAACTGACCCATAAGACTTTAATTTGCTTAGTTTAGTTTTAGAAGTAATGGCAGTATTGCATTTTGAGTCCTGAACGTTATTGCTAGACAGACAACCAATGTTATTTTTCTAAGAAATAGAACTTTAAGATCTTAAATGGAGTTTTTGGTAAAGATTTCTTAAGTTTTTCCAGTAACTGAGACTTCTGGTAGAGAGGAAAAATGGGAGGCACTGTGCTTCCTCACTTCCAACTGACTGCTGTGTCAGCACTGTGACTGAAAAGTTGCAGAGAATGTACACCAACTTGTTCATTACTTACTCTGGAGAGTACCCTGGTATCCAAAGGAGAAAGAAGCTTTCATTCTTTTCAGTCATTTTTTCTTCCAAATCACTAAACTTTAAGTTGTAATTTCATGTTCAACATCTACTGGATTGTCCATGGGGAGTATATCTGTGTTTTAAACTTTTAACCTACAGATCTGTTAATTTGTCTAGGATTTAGAGACATATGCAGACACACAAGTCTAAAATGTATGAATAGCAACTTTTTATGTATACTTTAGATTGTGTGTTAATTATGACATAATTTTGGATAAGTATCTATGTGGAAGAAACACACTTAGATTCATTTAACTTTTAGAGGTATAATTTTTTTAGCGTCCTAATTGAAATTCTTGCCTCTCTTTTGGATCTATATTCCACCATCAGCTCTTTTTCTAAAATAACAATAATAGCATATTTGTATTGTTTACTATATGCCAAGGATTGTTCTGATTTCTTTTATGTGTAAATATTATGACTACCTCACAGAATATTTGCTATCAATATTTTTTTTATTTTACAGAAGAGGAAACTGAGGTGTACAGCAAACCCAGGGAGCCTATGTGTTGGAGGTGGTATTTTAAACCAAGTAACCTAATTAGATTTTGAATACTTAACCATTAGATTTTACTGCCCTCTAATTAAGATCTATATTTGCTTCAGCAGAAAGTCTTAACTGTGTAGTACAGGATTAGCTTGTTAGATGTCTGGTTTTCCTTGCTTCACATTTGTCTATAGGCAAGTAAATTGTTTGCTGTTCTTTAAACGTCAAATATTTTTTATAGACTTCATTTGTGGAATGTTCTATCCCTTTTGTTTCAAATTTACTTCATTATCTAACTGGAAAAACCTTATCTTCAAAGCTCAGGTTAAAGTTCACTCCTTTTATACACTGTAGGACAATGGTACATTTTTCTCAGTTGTGTTCCCTCACTGCTTACAATGTGACTCTGTTCTGTTCTGTGGCTTCTCTCAGTATGAAGTGTTGGCACTGAGCTGTGCTGTTCCTTCCTTTTCAACCCATGAAGTTTCTTGAATATATGGATTTTTTTCTTATTGTATCCTTGTCATATCTAGCACAGTACCTGCTTCATAGAGGCCACTTGGGAAGTAGTATCAGAATTTGAGCTCACTATTGAGTCAGAAAGAAGATAGAGGAAACCTACATCTGGCTGTCAACCTCTCTGGCAAAAAGTGCTTTATTCCAGTCACTGAGTATACCATGTCTTTTCTTCTTTCACTAGAATGTTGAGTAACTAGAGTAAACCCTCTGGCCTGTCTTTGTGTCTTCTGTCCTGTGCTGCAGTGACCTGACTTGTTTTCACTCAGAGTTTCCTTTGCAGGTGGTAGAGGATTTTGAAATGCTTAAAACCAAGGTATTACACCCACTTGAAGTAGTTTCTCTTTGTCTTTGTGTTATAAGAGGTGGGTGGGAAAGAATTAGTGCACATAGCCTATTACTTGACATTGAGATCACCAATTAAATGTCACAAACTGGGTAAAATAACACAGACTAGTTGTTCTTAGAATATTTGCTCCTCAGATATTTGCTCACTGTAATTTTGAATGTCTGTTTCTAGATGTTGGCCAAGTATTGATGAATTCCCTGTTACTCTCTTTTATTCTGTTTTCTGGATTATGGATTGCCTGCCTCAGGTGAATTTAGGATAGCTGACACATGATTGAATATGGTGAAACTAAAAGCCTTTTATTTTTCAAAGTAAAACAGAATCCAGTCAGGCTTACTTATAGGCACAGAGATCCATGTACTCCAGCCCTTCGTTGATCCAGCAAAGTTCTGATGACTCCTTTGAGAGTCATATGAAAAGTAGGTAACATTTATTGAGAGTAATAATATCACAGGAAAACTTTTCTTGTTTACTGAATGCAATGCTAAGATGATATAATTCTTAATGGTAAATAAATGTCAAATTGTTTTTTTGCATGAGTTTAGCAGAGAGAGGGAGAGGAAAGAAGAGAGGGATAAGAGGAAGAGAGAGAAGAGAGAATAGAAGAAGAAAGGAAGACGATGGGGAGGGGGCCGGGGAGGAGGGTGATGAGAGGATGTTGATGTTAAGTCCTTGAAATGGAGTACAGGTGAAAAAAGGGAGACAGTGAGCCCTGTTTATAATTGCTAATTTTTGTTAAGGTGTAAATGGTACTGACATAAATTAGGGACTTGAGTTTAAAAGCTTACAAATTTTGGATGTGTAAAAATTTCAATTGCTGAGCTTCTACAACTTAGAAAAATTAATGGAACTAATATTTCAATTCAATTTATGAAAATTTGAGTGTATAATTTTTCAAATACCCAAATTTCTAAGACAATTTAAATGCTGTGAAGAAATTATTTTGTTGAATGAATATATTACAACAAAATATTGCTCTTTTTCCCATATTAAATTAGCTGAAACACTTAGCTTGGTTTCTGTTATAGAGAGTTTCATTGTGTAATCTAATTCTTGCAATTATTCTGTCCAGTCACTTTTTTTCTTGCTATTATCTAATACCATAGAATAGATACTTTTTTTTTTTTTTTTTTTTTTTTTTTTTTTTTTTTTTGAGACAAGGTCTCACTTTGTAATTCATGCTGGTCCCGAACTCAGCCTCAAACTCAGCAATCCTTCTGCCTCTTGCCTCTCAAATGCTGGGATTACAGGTGTGAGCCACCATGCCCAGCACTGTGGTAGGTGGTACTAATTCTTAGTGAATGTGAGTCACCACACCTGGCATTGTTGTATATGGTTAACAGGGATAGAGCCCAGGCCCTTGTGCTTGCAAGGCAGGCAAGGAACCACTGAGCTAAATCCCTGGCCCAAGAAGGGATACTTTATAAAGAAAAGAGTTGTATTGAACTCCCCATTCTGGCAATGTCAAAACATTGTGTTGCCATCAGCTTCTGGTGACATCAGGACAGATAGCAACAAGTGCCAGGACCACACACAGGAGAGAAGTCATCAGAAGAGAGGAACTATGAGCACCCCCAGGAAAGTTAAATTCACTTTTTATCAAACCAAGCTTTGGTTCCAGTCCAGTTCGTCAAGATGTAACTCACTCCCACAAAGCAGATATTAGTGGATCCTGCCCTCGAAGACCTATTCCTCAATAACACTTCTTCAAAATTCTACTTCTTACTACTGTTTTATTAGGAATAAGCATCTGTCAGATGGACTTTTAGGATTCAAACCATGTGTAAACCACAACATTCTATAAAGCTTTATTATCTTCTATCAGAAATATGGAAAAGGAGGGCTGGCGATTTAGCTCAGTGGTTTCAGTGCCTGTTTTGCAAGCGCAAGGACCCGGGTTCGATCCCTGGTAACCACATACAATACTGGGTGTGGAGACTCCTGCCAGGTAGCAGTCAGTACCACATACCACAGTGCCAGGTGTGGTGGCTCATGCCTATAGTCCCAGCACTCAGGAGGCAGAGGCAGGAGGATTGCTATAATGTGAGTTTGAGGTTGAGCTCGCAGCCAGCCTGAACTACAAGGTGAGATCCTGTCTCAAAAAAAAAAAAAAAAATATGGAAAAGGATGCTCAGAAATTACCCAGGAAAGAGAGGGCAGAGTGGGATTCAAACTCAGGCCCATTACTTCTATACCAAATGCATTTTGGCATATCTCTGGGTACAATTTCAATTTTTAATGTTGGCATCTTTTGATCTATGAAAACAGGCATAGTGGTACTATAAACCAACCAAAATGGAACTGGAAAAGGCTGATTTTAAAAATTGGATGTGTCCTCTGATATATTTAAAACAAATTATTAAATAAAAGATTTTTTCAACTACTATTTAGATCTTAAAAACATTTATTAAATGATAAGTTCACTAAGTTTATCCCCACCGTTGTTGCCTCCCTCTTTTTTAAAAATTAAATTCTTTATTGATACATTTTATATACATATCATGATTTCACTCAACAATGACAGTTTGTACTAGTACATGACATGACTGAGTTCTCATTTATTCCCATTCCCCTACCCACTGTACAACCCCCCAGCCCTACATACATAAGCTTTTCCTTTTTTTACCATAAAATTTTTCTTTCCCCTTGATACACCTACCCTTTTCCCTTTGAATATTTTCTGTTTCACAATATCTGTCATACATTCTAGAACCCATTTACATTTTCAGATTGTCATACCAGAGAAAAAAATAAGGTATTTACACATCTGTGATCTATTTATTTCATTTATGAGTATGT